>JAWZYV010014092.1:0-128064 GCA_038373885.1 Cheiracanthium punctorium | reverse complement strand
TGGATATTTGCATAGGGGAAAAAAGAGTTCTTATTTTATGCAAATCAGGAACAGCGCCATCTATCGGCGAGAAATGTAAACTTTTTATTACGGCGTTAAAGACATGACGATGTTTACACCGCCATTTTCAAATGCTAACGAAGTTACGTTTTCACTTAGAAAACTTTTGAAGGAGTTTACAAAAGTTCCGTTTTTTTCACTTTAGCAAATTTAGAGATAAAATGTCATGGAAATAAAAGGTAAGTAAAGAAGTAGCTTTTTTTTTTCCTAACAATTTTGACTCTTTGCTAAATTTTTGCCACGCTCATTTATCTTTTAAAGCGTGTATGGAAAGCTAGTTAGCAGTAAAGCAAGATTCAAACTGCGTACAAAAGCTGCATTCCGAAGCCATTCTACCCGCCCCGGATCACACCAGTCGCGCTTTGTTAGTCACCTCAATCAGGGCCGGCCAGATAGGCAAACAAGTAATCATCGCAACGGGCACCGTTTTTTGTTTATGAAGGGGCTTGATTTCCAACTTAAAACCATAAAAGCAATTTTGAAAAAAGTAAAAGGGACGTCTTTTTCTACGTTTGCAGGGTGGAGTGGGTGTCATGTACCGCAGGGCCGCCCCTGATCTAAACCAGACCGGTCCGTAAAGAAAACAGTATATTACGGTGACGTCCCAGCCCCTAAAAAATTACGGTTTATGACCCGGCCCGTAGCAAGAATGAAAATTGGAAGCATGACCGGTTTAGAAATCAGAATCTAGGCTGTCTGAATTAATAGAATATTTCATTTCAAAATAATCTGGAAATCCGCTGCCAGTGGTGTAGTCGTGGGGGGTAGAGATCTGTGCGGGCCCAGGCTTTTGCAGCACGATTCATTCAAGGCACGGGCTGACCTCAGCATTTTCTAGAATGGACCGGAACAAGCGTATACTCTTAAAGACGGTCCTCTGCGCTTGCAAAATCGAGCCTTTCCGGAAATTTTTGCTCTCCTAAAATTTGGACAAGACCAAACGATTGGCTTGTGATTCCTCTTCCCCCCCCCCCCCCCTCCTTAAATCATGATTAATATACGAGCTGGACGGGTCTGAATTTTTTATTTTGATTAAATGCCGGGCCGGGCTAGACATTTTCGGCCCGTGAAGATCATGAGCGGGGAGATGCCGTCTCACTACTTTTTCATTCGAGCTTATGTCAGCAAAAGTAAGCGTTCTTCACTTTTTATCATGGACGCATGATTTTTGAGTCTTCAGTTGAGAGTGTTCCTAAACCTTTTTTCTTAAAACTACACCACTGTTTTTCTTTTTGTGTGTGTGCAGGCTCTACGAGAGGGGGCAGACGGGGCGACGCCCCTGGGCCAGTGTTCAGCCAAAGTGCGTCCGCAAATTTTTCAGAATGTGTTACGAATTTCATTTATAGATCCGTAATTAAAATCTTTATTTTAAAATAGACTAAATTTTGAATACATAATTCTAGAATGATATAAACGGCAGAAATGTTAATTCTACCATTTAAATATTAGTATTTTTACAACCTTCGAACATGCATTAAAAGTACCATTGCATATAAGAAATACTTCCCTCCCACTCTCTTTCCATTTAGCATTTATATGAAAACCATTAAAAAGAGCACTTTCACACGCACAAAAAAAAAAATTCCTTCCGTCCATGTAAATCCATGTATTGTTTTTACCAAGTTGCTGATAGCATAGCCTGTATACACCCTTTTTTTTTTTTCCAGAGCTTTCCTAAAGTGCTTTCAAATTTCAGGGGTCAGTCCAGGTTTCTTTCCCAGGGTCCTATTTTTGTGAAATTTTACCTAATTTTGTGAATTTATAATTAATTTTGTGAATTTATACCTAATTTTGTGAATTTTTTTCTATTTTTGTGAATCTTTCCTTATTATGTGAACTTCTTCCAATTTTCTTTTTCATTTTTGAGCAAGAAAGCAATCAGCATTCATCGAAATAGAATTGAATATTTTTTTTAAAATTAAAAACAAAATGGGTATAGTTAGTTCCCTTAAAAAAAGTTGGCCAAAACTGAATAATTCCTGTTCACCGAACATCTGGGATAGTCATACCCTGGAACAATATTTTAAAAAAAATTCGATTAAAATTAAAAATATAAAGCTTTAAATCTTTAGTTTTAAATGATTAAAAGACAGATTATTAGCGTGTTTCTAGTCGAAACTGACAATGTCTGTCAGTTTCGACTAGAAACACTCTAATACTAACGATGTGAAAAATGCAATTTTTAAATCTAGTTAAATTTCAACAATTGAAGGGAAAGCAAAAATAAGTTGCAGATAATTACAGATGGAAGAAATTAGCTAACATTTTTAAAAATTAATTTCAACTTGTACCATTAAAGAAAAATTACTTGTCAGTGTACACAGAATATCCCCAAAACACTGACCTGGGGTTTTATTCCTTAAATATTTTACAGTAAATCACAAATTTATATTAAAAAAAAGGCACAGAATTTTACAGTAATGATTATAATAAATGTTGGAAGATTAAATCTAAATAAATACAAATGTACATTTTTATATGGTCTCCAAACAGAAAATTCCCAGTCTGTAAGATGTGCCCATGCATTAATTAAGTTTAAAAAATTTAATTAAGTTATAAATTTTCAGTCTTCTATCAAAAATGATAGGTTCTAGCAAAAAATTGCTCGCTACGGCTCTGCCTATGCCGATAGCATTTCTCTGTAGTGTACCCCTATGACCGCTCTTTAAAATGATATTAAATCCCAATAAAATCACTCCTATGCTTTGTTGTTCACTCCCAAGAATGAAAAAATGCAGTATTACACAATTTCTACCCCCCCCCCTTTTTTTCCAGCTTTGAGCAGTGATTGACCTACCTATATTTATCCCATTTCACATTCCACAGTGTGGATTCTCGACCGATTAAACAGTGCGCGGCACCCGGCAATGTCCTTTTTCTCCCCCCTATGCCTGGGTATGTCGGTCCGTTTTTCTTTTCTTATTTGCCAAAACTTTTTCTCCTCCCGTACCATACAGTTTTCTTATACAGGAGACAATACAATGAAGTCAAAATTGATGTTTAAACAACCCTTTACAAAACAGGAAGTATAACTGTTCCTTCAAAAAAAATCCAATCAGCTTTTTTTTTTTTTTTTTTTAATGCAACGAGATAAAATGTCCTTTTATAAATAATTATTGTTTCTGTTTTCTTTTATTTGCGTGATCTGAAAGATGCCCTTGGAATGTTTGTTTTTTCAGCAATGTAAAAGGGCCATCTGGCACATTACGCTTTCAGTTGGGGGGAAAGAAGGGAGTTGAAAATAATTTCACCCGTAAGGATGTTATGTTTGATAAGTATGCAGTTGTGAATTAGTAAACAATAAGCTTAGACTTAGCCACGCAATGACGGCAGCTGCCGTTGTTTTGAATTGGATGTTATGCACTCTTGCAAGTTGTTCTTAATGATTGCTTTTAGTGTAATCATTACATGGCCTTTCTACTTCAGATTATTTATAGTTATTACAGATATTTACTAAACATTAGAGAATTACGGATTCATTTCAAAATGCAAAACGAATTATTGCGAGTTAGAACGTTTGTGCGATTTTGAAACATTGCATTGATCTGAATTTATATCTGTCTTTTAGAATAAGATTTAGGACTAAGTTAATCATTTTGAGATTGCATCAAACGATTTCTGAACATTTAATACATGGTGCATAAATGTACCAGTTTGGAAAACAAAGTGCTTTCTTTTAATCTCCTCCCCAACCTGGCTACACTTTTTACATACGCCACTGTCTTTATTCATGAAGAACGTTGTAATTATCCGTGAATGACAGCTGTCATCACCTTTTCTTCTGGCAATGAGCCTTATTAATATTATAAGTGGAATATGTCTTGATGTTTAATTTTTTTCATAAACACAACTCACATGAAAAGAAATAATAAATGAGCGCTCGCTACTAGTCCGATTTTTATTCCCAGAAAGAGAGCTCCTACATAGCAGGTGAGGGGAACTTAGGAGGAAGAACAAACACGTGCAGGCGTCTGCTTCAAACTGCCGTCCTCGTAGGCTACGAAACTGCAATCGTAGGCGGTGTAATTTAACCCCCTGGCTTAGGGCCTCCAATCAACCTACCTCCCGTCAACATCATCAACATTGTTTACATTTAGGCCAAGATATTATTGGGTGCCGATCGGCGATCGCTAAATGATAATAATTCCTAAACTCAATTGAAAAGTGCAATAGTTATTTTGTGAAAGGGCCGTTTTGGTCAAACTGAATTTTGTGAAGGGTCCGTTTTTCCGATATTGAATTTTGTGAAGGGTCCGTTTTTCTGATATTGAATTTTGTGAAGGGTCCGTTTTTAACTTGTTGAATTTTGTGAAGGATCCGTTTTTAACTTGTTGAATTTTGTGAAGGGTCCGTTTTCGGACCCGATTTCGACCTGGACAGACCCCTGCAAATAGTGTTTTGCTTTTAGCAAATGGTGTTTGCTTGCAAACTTTGCTTTTCTTGTATGCATTTATTGTGTTCCTAAATCTTCAATTTTATGCTCCAAAATCATGTTAATTCTGATCTCGAATCTTAGTTTTCCTCTCGGAAACTATTTTTTTTGTGCTCCCGAGGTGCTCCCAAATGGAATTTTTCTGCTCCCAAATAGAATTTTTCTGCTCCCAAATGGAATTTTTCTGCTCCCGAGGTGCTCCCAAATGGAATTTTTCGGCTCCCAAATAGAATTTTTCAGCTCCCAAATGGAATTTTTCTGTTCCCGAGGTGCTCCCAAATGAAATTTTTTCTGCTCCCGGGGTGCTCCCAAATCGAGTGTTGGAGTTAACATCCCTGGTTTATGCCATAGATGGAAAAAATGGCAGTAATAACCTAGTAAAAACTGTCCTGACAAAAATAGGTTTTTGCCATTTTTGCCACACGAAATGGCAAAAATAAGAAATCACTGACCCTCCTCCTCCTCCCCCCCCCCAAACTCACACACACAGGCAATTTAAAACATATAAAATAAATTTTGGATAAAAATCGATGCTAAAACTGATTTGATCGATGCTAAACCAAATTTCGACATAAAACTGATTTTGACTACCTCAAAATTTAATTTAAAAAATTTTTTCGATGCATCTCATCGTAGGCTAGCATGCATGATCATATTAACGCGTCTGCAACTCATTTTGACCAGTGGCGAGTCTACTGTGGCCAGTTTTTCCATGCCGTCTGTCATACGTACGTATGTATGTAACTCGCATATCTCAAAAACTATTGGTCGTAGAATGTTGAGATTTGATATTTAGGATTGTTCTATGATCTAGTTGTGCACCTCCCCTTTTGGTGGCAATCGAATGGATAGTTTATGTACAGGACCGCCCAAAAGATTCCGATTTTTTTTTCTTTTACGTGGGCACCTCCCCTTTTGGCGGCAATTCGATATGGATAGTTTACTCGTCCTAGGACGCCAAAAGCTATTCGAGCTAGATTACGCTCAATGGGCCGAAATTCATTAAACTCGCATATCTCAAAAACTGTTAGGCGTTGAATGTTGAAACTTTATATTTAGGATTGTTGTAACATCTAGTTGTGCACCTCCCCTTTCGGTTCCATTCGACTGAATAGTTTATCTACAGGACCGCCCAAAAGATTCGAAATACATTACGCTCTATGGGCCGAAATTCATCAAAGCGTTTTTTAGAGGTATTGGGCTATTTCAAACGACTCAGAAGTGATATATGCTGTAAAGAGTTAGAAAATGAATTTCTCTATTAAAAAAAGTGTCTTTATCATGTATAGTTCTGCTACAGGAACACTCAAAAGATTTCCAATACATTACGGTCAATAGCAATTTTAGGGGCATTCATCCATTTCAAGCATACCGTCATACCACATAAGTTAGGTAATGGTCCGACCACGGTCACGTGCCTCCCTCAAGAACTATGCCAAAAGTCGCCAAGCTTGGCGACTTTTGGTGTACGTGTGTACATATTTAACTCTCAAATCTCAAAAACTATTATGAAATTTCATATATAAGAATGTTGTAACATCTAGTTGTGCATCTCGATTTTTGGTTCCAATCTACTGGAGAGTTTATTTACAGGACCACCGAAAAGAATTTCAGTACCTTAATGTCTATGGACATCTTCATTATAATACAACTGTAGACAGTCATTGTTTGGTACATGCCCAAAATCTCGCCGTCTGTCCTCGACCTTGGCGAGTGTTGGCGAAATATCGCCAAATTTGGCGATAGTCAGTCATTTGGTCCATGCCCAAAGTATCGCCATTTGTCATCGTTCTTGGCGAGTTTTGGCAAAATATCGCCAAATTTGGCGATAATCTGTCACTGTTTGGTTTATGCTTATAATCTCGCCAAATGTCGTCGACATTGACGAGTTTCGCCGAAATATCGCCAAATTTGGCGCCAAAAATTATTTCCTATTTTGTATAACTCTAAAACTTTAACCCGTAGATTTTTTAACTTTGTATTTAGAACTATTGTAATACAGTAGAAGACCCAAAATCCGCAATGCTTGGTTCCAGACCTTGTGCGGATTTTAGAATTTTGTGGATTTTGGGTCATAATAGGAAATTTATTCTATTTCCCTCCACCCCACCCAGAAAAAAAGAAACAATAAAGAGAAACAAATCATGTTACTTATAATCAGAATCATGATATAAAAATACAGAGGGATAATACAATATACAAAATTATGAGATTATAGTACAACTTACTTAACCATGTATGTTGAATAGTAATTTAGGACTTTGGGATATTCTAATTATAGTTTCCCCCCCCCATTATTTCCTGTTTTGTAACACAGCTTTGCTGCTCTACAAATCTGAGATATTTCTTTCTCTTCTTCATCTGAGATATTTCTTCCTAAACTTCATTAAATGTTATTTTATCAACTTTTTGATCATCCTCACTTGTTACTGTGGCAGTCTGTGTCATGTGACCATAATTGAGTGTTAATTATGTCACTGTCACTTATTTGAAGGATATCAATGCCACCATCAGAGTTCACAAACTCTTAAGACATTTTTTTTCAAGTGGGAATAGCTTATTTCATTTTACTTTGTGGTTATAGTGTAGTTTTCTGAACTTGCAGCAGGCAGGGCAGATTTCATTGTTTACATTGAACAGACAGAGCGGATTTTAGAACCTTGCGGATTTCGGGTCGGTGGATTTTGGGTCTTCTACTGTATCTAACTGTTTTCAATATCTTTTTTGACAGCAATTGACTGAGAATTTATTTACATGGTGAGCCAAATGACTTTGAATACATTGAGGTGTATAGATGCATTCAATTCATTGAAAGTCTGTGGTCAATGACTACTTTGGCTATCCCCAAAATCTCGCTGACTATCTCAAGTTTGTCGGCTTTTGGTGAAATATCGCCAAATAAAGTGTCAGAAGGAAATCTTTCAAATTGAACTCAGCTTGGCGATATCGAAATATTTGGCTAGAAATTGCTAAACCTTACTATTATTGATATTTTATCTCTTTCAAACAAATTTAGAGGAAGTGCGTCGAAAATATTTTTGATCTAATGGGCGTGCAAGGAAGTCATGTGTTGGACACATCAGATTTTATTATATTTGAGCAGCTAGCTTTAAATAAGTATAATATATGCATTATGATAATAGAAATATGCAACCCATAGAATAATAATCAGTTTTATGATAAAATTAGAAATGAAACTACAATTTTTGTAGAAAATAATAGACAATTTTTGTAGAATAGACAATTTTTGTAGAAAATAAATAAATAGGAAATTAAATGAGCTATTCATTATGTATGTTTATATCAAAATTGTCAATGATAATCGCATAATTTGCAAAGTGTAGGGACTGAGCTCGCTGTAAATAGGGAATGCAATCCCGCTTTTGCAGGATCTACAATATCATGGCTATGATTTTCATATTTATGTAAGGTATTGTTTTAATTATGAATTAAGATAAAGTATTAAACCTGATAGTGCTTATAAACTTACTTTTTCGTACTTTTCTCTATTAAAATTAATTTTTATTTGAATGAAATGTCAATCCCACACGAGATTGCGGGATCCCGCGGGATTGACATTTCATTCAAATAAAAATTAATTTTAATAGAGAAAAGTGGGAAAAAGTAAGTTTATAAGCTCTATCAGGTTTAATACTTTATCATAATTTATAATTAAAACAATACCTTATATAAATATGAAAATTATAGTCATGATATTGTAATCCCGCAAAAAGTGGGATTGTATTCACTAGCTGTAAATGAATGTAATGATAATGGATGATTTAGAAATGCAGAAAATTAAATTTCACCAATGCAGCAATATGTACTTTACAATCAAAGTTTTGTTGTTTTAGCATTGCATAGCAGCAAATTAGTTTAGAAAAAGTATTTGTTGACAGTTTATTTCAAGTCTTAATTTGGATAAAATAAAAGTTGGAAAAGAATCTTTCAGTAGTAGCACTACTTGCTGGACATATTTAAAGGTGTGCAACTAGTGAGCAGAAATCCCTGGAAATTTCTCAAGCTTTTGAAACACTTTGTCACCAGGCACTGACCTTCCTGATCACATTTTCTGAAACGTAATTATTAAAAGGGGATCAAATAGTTTTCTCTGAGAGGCTGATGCTATTCGATGATCATCCTATATCAAAATCTGTGTCCTGTACAATAGCTTTTTACAAAGCAGGTGTATCTGCAGATACCAAGGATGTATTTAAAGGGGGGGTTTCATGGGGTCCAGACCAAAAGTGCGTTCAAAAATGTTCACATTTAAAAAACAATGAGGTAAGTTTTAAGCGGTGTTTTAAAGCATTGCAGATTAAATTAATGTTATGAATTAATTAGCAGATATTGAATTACTGCAAATAAGAGTTTTAAAGGTAAGTTTTAGAATCAAATAAATGTAAACATAAGCTTGTCTTCTGTTTACATTTAAGCTTAAAAGGTATGTCTTAGTGCTAAGTATGGTAACAAGATCGAAAAAAGAAAAAGAAAAAAAAAAAAAATTTAATACCTGATAGGACCAACAATTTTATAAAGGCGTTGAAAGACCTCAGAAGAGCCAAAGAATTGATGCAACAGAAAAACATTTTATATATGATAAATAGGATAGAAAACGTACATTTCAATAGCAATGGGTAAAGCTTTTTCCATGGGTGGAGCACCGCAATGATAAAATGTACTGTACTCCTTGTGTTTAAAAACCAGGAATCAGTAATTCGAGCAGCACATTTATCAGCGGTTGTTCAATTTTTCCAATTGATTCATTCAAGATACACAACAGTAATGCAAAATATAAATTAGCTGCAGCAGCATATAATTCATCTAAAGGACCATACCAAATATCTTATGAGCGTTTCGGGAAGCATTGTTTATGGTGGCAAAGTTTTGAACGTAAATATTTAATTATCTATGAAACTAACTACTTAGTCTCAGGATGATTTAATCACTTGTCTAGCTGCCCAGCGCTTTCTTACTTGAACTCTTCTGCTGACAACTCTGTTTCCAAGGCTAGTTTTTATTGGGCTGCCAGAGGGCTTATGGCCGATGTGGCCGCAGCCCAGACGTAGGGGGGGGGGGGGAAGGTTGATAAAATGTTCACTTTTATAGATCTTTTTAACTAAATTTTTTAAACTTTTAATAAGCAATAAAAAAAGTGATTTTTGATGAAATTCAACATGGCCGACCTGGCCTACACGCATGCTCAATGTCCAAAAGCATCTGAAATGCCATTCATATGTGTAAAACCTAGCTTTATGCTGGTTACTCATTGGTCGGCGAGAGTATTCGCATGCTCAGACAGTATCAAAAAGCATCTTAAAAAAATCTGTTTGTAGCTACATATGTCTTTTAAAATATATAGATGTTCATTAATTTATTTTTCTTAGTAACAGCTACAATTAAAAGAACAAAAAATTCTTCAATGGTGGGCCTCTTACTCTGGAGGCATTGTCCAGGCCAGAGTTGTTGGTCTCTTTATTATGGGGGCACCTAGTACGTGGACCAATGTTGCCCCATATGAAGGGATGGCCACAATGGCAACCATGCCCAGTCGGTGATCAAACCCTGACTGCCGGGAGTTGAACCCAAAACCATAGTAGAGGTCGTTACCCATCATACAATCTGGTCACGGGGGGGAGGGGGGATTGTATAGCGAAAATTTTATGGGTAACAAAATTTACTTGGGGGCAACCAAAATCATTTGAGTTATTGCCCAAGGGGCAACCAAAATAAATCAAAAGATTCTACCCTCGCCTGCAGGATCAATAAGTCTCAATCTTGAAATCCCGCAAAGTAAAAGACAGTACGGAAGTACATTCCCTAATTGGGTTCATGGCACTCTCCATAAGAACCATCAACATGAATCGGACTGCAAGCTAAATCTCAACTCGTTGGAAAACATCACACAAGCATGGTGTCCACAATGCATGTTCTCTATTTCAGGCTAAATGCTGACAACAGTGAGTTCCCTTGAGCTGTTAACCTTACTACAGGGTGTCTACCATCATGCAAAGGTCACGAAAGTCACGGAAAAGTCAAGAAAAGGTCAAGAAATGAAGCACTAGGTCACGATTAGCAGCTCAACTACGCTTTTTCCATTTCATTCAAATTCTTAGTTTCTAATTTTTCTGTGTTAAATTCGTTGACGGAAATTATTTTATGTATCTTTTCTTAACATCATTAATTCGTATTTTGATTTCACGAGTGATTTTGAGAAAAGAAGTTGATTTGTTTAGTCTCGTATTAATGGTGTGTGTGGAAGGGGGGGAGGGCATCTGCTGCGTGTCCGCTCTTCTCCTTCCCGACCTGAGGAGAGGGTTACAACTGTTTGCTGCAGCTTCAGGTAGTAAAATATCTCGTAAGAGAAACAATCTGTCATTCAAAAGAGTAGTCATAGCAATAAATTATTTCCTACTGTAAATAGCGCTTTATGGTGTTTTATAAATGCTGCAAGTAATTAATAAACACCACTTGGTTATTGTTTATTTTTTCAGATTTTCAAAACGCATTCATCCAAACTTATAGCTGGCTGCACGGAAAGATTAAGACCACGGCACTTCTGGAAGTGTGGGGTAACTCTACCCCCCTTTCCTGCCTGTTGATGTACTAAAAAGAATAAGAAAAAATCAATTCATTGACAGAGTGTCCAGCAAAAGGAAATGTACTTGAATATTTTTCACGGACGGAAAGTCGGGAAATACCACTTGAAAATATCGAAAATTCCGGTCAGCATCAGAGCCAAATTGATGACAGCTCTGATATAGAACAATTTTAGGCGGAGAATGGGGTGGGAGCTGTCAATACAAAATTGGTGTCTGTTTTGCGGCCGCTCCACAAAAATGAAATCGTCGTTTGAATTACTTAATTTTTATTTGCGAGAATGCAAGTCTTTTGTCGACTGCACCTGCTCCTGGGATGTTCATTTTCACTGTAACTAAGTGCTCAGCAAAAGCCCAATGGACATTGCGAAAATGCGCGGTGGGTAGGGCCATTGAAACTATTTTGAATTCATCGATTGGAAAATTAAAAATTTGTGCAAGAGGGAAATTCTTTATGATCCCAGAAGTTTCGGGAGTTCTTTTATAATTATGTAATTATGAATATTACTCAACAATAATTATTAAGACTTCTTGCCTCTTTACAAAATACGTTGTCGCCACGCATGATAAGAGATGCCATCGTTGTTCCCTCTCTCCCCCCCCCCCCTTTTTTTTTTTTTTTTTTTTATACTATGTCGTGCACTTGCAATTTTTCCCCCTCGGACACGTCATAGCTAAACTGGCATTCCTGTAACAGGTTATTTCCAAATATTATGCATATACAGTGCTGCAACTAGAGATCATGCCGTCTGGGACAAACCTTTGTTTTGGCACCCTCTTTCTTCCATTTCCATTTTCACGTAACAGCACTATACTTAGGGCAAGTATCCCGTTTCCTCCTCTAGTTGCAGACTAGCATATATAGAGAGAAAAATTGCAGATGATGCCGAATATGATAAAATTGGAATCTAAAACAGTCGATGTTTTCGGTCATTTCCGGGTCCGAAAATTTGCGTGAGTATGAAAATTTTGTTGCCTAAACCAAATTCCCGTTATTTCAGGATTGCAAAATTTAATTTTTTTAAATTTATATTTGCTGTTGTTGTTGAAATAAAGCATAATGGCGGCCGTACACAACTTCAAAAGTGTAGATTTCATTAAGTTAAAAAAATAGTAGTTTAAAATACAAATCCCACCACTCTTTTGAATTTATATATTTTGAAGTATTTTTAATAAAATTGCAACCCATATTTTGTTTTAAAAAATAATCTCTTAAAATTTACTGTAAATGAAAGTACCGTAAAATTGCACCTGAAAAGGATTTAAAAAAAAAAAGAAAGCCAAGTTTCTTTTACAAATGTTTTTTCCCCTCCTAATCAAAACATCCGCTCCTTCATTTTCATTTTTAAACGTAGTTCCGTTATTTTGCGATTACAAAACTCTAATTTTTTTTTTTTTTTTTTAAATAAAGAATAATGTACAGTATTTGTAAAAGTGTAAATCGTATTAGTGAAAAAAATTTGGTATTTTAAGATACAAATCCCCCCACCACACTAGAATTTTCCACGCATGAGGAAAGAAGTAAAATAATTAAGATAATTTTAATATACTTGTTCATACTTTACTAAATTTACGCTTTCGTTGTAAAGTTGACGTTTTTTTATCAATTTTTACAATTTTATGCAAAACTTCTGTTTTTTATGCTTTTTAATGATTTTTTGAAGTTTTTATTTTAATAAAGTATGCTCCATATTTCGTTATAAAATTAAAATCTCTTAAAATTTATTATTAATGTGATTTTTCTGAAGTTTTGTTTATTTTAAGATTACTGAATTGCCACCCACATCTTATTTAAATTTGAAATAAAAATAAAATTGATTCTTATTTCATATTTAAATTAATTTTTGACCACTTTTTAAAATGTAAAATAGTAAAAACAAAATTTCATTGAAGATCCCAGGTTTAAATATATACGAAAATTATACCAAATGATAGTAATGATAATGAAATTGAAACAAAGGCTGTTTTGATTAGGAAAAGTAAAATATTTGTGAAAACCAACGACTTGGCATGTTTATATATTTTTTTAATTCTTCCTTTTGCAGATGTAATTTTATAGTACTTTTTATGTATTACATAATTGCTTCCCCCCCCCCCCCCCCCCCGCTTCCCTAATGTGTGTTTAAAATCATATAAATTTTGTGTCCAGTGTGATTTTTTTTCTTTTTTTGTTTAAGAAATATATATTAAGTGTGTGTTGTGTAAATTTTAATATTTTATGCTATTTAAACTATGCAAATAGACTTAAAAGACTTTCATGTGTTTATTTCATGGGAAACATTAAAATACTGTTCATATGCTATTTTTAAAATTCATTTAAAATGCCATTTACATGTTATTTAGAAGAAATCATCATAAATGATGTCTGCCAAACTGTTGTATATTCAGGGATGTTAATTCTGCGCCAATTGCACCGAGCTGCTCCAAAATGCAAATCTTGCGCCGAAACTGCACTTTTAGCCAATTTTTGTGCCGAATATGTCATTTTGACTCTTTGTTAATTTTTTGCCCCGCTTGCAAATTTTGCATTTCTTATCTGCATTTATTGTAAGTGTTGACTCTAGATTGATTTTGCAGGGTGCAGCGCCCGGTGGCCCTTTTATCGTCTTTTTAGCACCCGGCGGCCCTATTTCTCTTTTATGTGCCCTCTTGCTTTTACATTTTTATTATTATTAGTCAGCAATCACCACTTTTTTTTTCTTACATACCATTTGTGGCCCATCACAAAAATATGTTAATTAAAACGGCTCCTTCACAGAAATACGATTGAGTACAATAACTCCATCATAAAAATAGGTCGATTGAAAGCGGCCCTTTCACGAAAACCGTCTCTGAAATCGGATCTTTCCCACAAATGCCTTTTTCAAATATTCTCTTCTTTCAGATCGAACTGCCTTTTTCGTTGTCTTTGCATTTGCGCGAGCCAAGTAACCCGAAAAGGGGCCTCTCTAGTATGTTTTATTTTTGCTGACTCAATGAGGAGCCCGATCGGCCAGACAGAACTACCTGGGCATTTCACTTAGGAGTTGGGGGAAGAAAATACGGTTGGGAAAATCAAAATTTTCATAAGTTATCTAAAAATTTGCGATTCCATCTGTCAATCCTCAAATATTGGTAGCTACGTTTAATAAATAAGTAGTTGTGAATTATCAAACAATCATTATTCCAGAGTTCGTCGCCAGCTGGATATAGTTATTACTCTTTATGTTTTTAATAGTTTTGCGCACTAGCAAGTTTTTTTTTTTTTTTTATTTCCCCCTAAACGATTTCCTCTTTTTAATCGGCTTTCTTAGTACATATTATTCTTAATGTATAACAGCTATTTACTAACCATACATAATCAGGGTTTGTTGATTTAAATCAGCTTGATTAAAATCACGATTTAAATCAAGGGATTTAAAAAAAAAATCAGTGATTAAAATCATTTTTCAAAAATGGATTTTGTATTGATAGAATGTATTCTAAATAAAAATCTTCAACACTCAAATGAAATTAATTTCTTTTAATAGCATTAGATGGCACTGCAGTGGTTTAGGGAATCCTTCAAGGTAAGGGGGGCTGACTGAGTGTGACAGTGCGAGAACAAAAGAAATTTGATCAGGAAAATTGGCAACACTAGAATTATTTCAGATTTTAAAACACGCTTGTTTAGGATTCCGTGTTCAGAGAGCTATTGCTAAAGTACAAGGATAATGACAGGAAGAAAGGAAGATAATATTTGGATGTACTTTAATGAAGAGCAGACAGTTTCTGGAAAAGGTGTTAAAGGCACATGCAAGAACTGTGAAAAAGTTATGATGGGATTAGTAGCCAGAATGAAAGCGCATGTAGATAAATGTTTCTGCTCTTACAGAAATGATATTAATAGTGATGAATCTCAAGAAACAATTGAGAACAATTTAACTAGTACAAAATCTGAGGCAAACCTATGAAAAGAAAAATCAGTGAGATAGAAAATGATGTTGATGCTCTTAAGAACAGCATGAATGATTATGTCATAAAGACCACTAAAACTCAAAAGCAAATATTAGATGAGGAAGTGGCAAGATATATGTATGCTACCAATTCTGCTTTTCATCAGGTTAATCATCCCCAATTTAAAAAGATGATGTCTGCTTTAAGGCCAGGGTATACTGCTCCAAATGAAGTAGAAATAGGTGGAGCATTACTTGATAATATATATGATCAAGACTGGGGCGTAGCCAGAAAATTTTCATGGGGGGGGGGGGGTTACGACTGCTACAACTCATATATATGTATACGTGTGTGTGATAATGTAGTGAAGAATATACATTTTGTATGGCAAAAAATTCCTCATTGGGGGGGGGGGGGGTTATGACCCCCCTAACCCCGCCCCCCTTGGCTACGTCCCTGGATCAAGAGAAAGAAAAATGCAGGGTTCATGCACCTCCTGGAAATCCTTAAAAATTCCTGGATTTCGATTTAAAACATTAAGGGCCCTGGAAAACTCCTGGATTTTACTAATTTTTCTGTAGACTCCTGAAATTTTAGTATTGACTCCTGGAAATATTGTTTATTGTAGTTTTCTTTCTAGAATTTAAAATGCAAAAAAAAAAAAAAAAAAAATTGTAAGTGCGATCTGCCAAAATATTTTTCCAACTCATGTTTAAAGTGTAATAATCCACCGCCATGTTTATTGACGTTCCTGCTACGGACTTGGAGACAAAGATTGTAATCACTTCAGTGAGCTGAAAGCTTACTGCAAAAAGTTCCAATGGTGGTGCAATACACTGCAGACATTCGTCCCTGCTCTCCTTATATTCAATAATTTCGTTCCTGAACTAAGCCCGTTGGCATTCTCAAACTCTTTTATCGCTAACTACTAGCTTTTACGTCACTGCGAAAGTATCTCGTGATTGGTGTATGAGCTGTATGCTCTTATCTTTTCTTTCGTACACGGGGTACATGTTTACAAAGCTCGCCGTTTGCGGCGGTGTGTTGGAAATAATCTGTATGCGTGTGACAGTAGTAAAAATTTTAAACCATCCTGAGATTTTCATCCTTTTCAATTTGCCTAAAGATGCTGGGTGGAAAATGCCTTTTCAATGATGCTTGTTTAAAAAAGGTATTTATGTACACTCCTGGAAAAACTATATTTTCTCCTGGGGAAAACTCCTTAAAAACTCCTGGAATTCATACTGCGAAAAAGTGTGGGAACCCTGAAAATGTTCTAAACACCTAAATGGACAAATTGTTAACTTTAGTATAGATGGATGGTCAAATGTTCATAATGAACCAATATTATGTGCTGCAGTATCCACAAGAAAAGGTGAGAATTATCTAGTTGAGACAATTTACACATCTGGTAGTCCACACACAATTGAATATCTTGTAGAAGTTGTGAAAAGTAGTCTGGTAAAATGTGAAAATGAATTTAAGTGCATTGTCAAAAGTCTTATTATGCACTTATTATAATAATATCTAAAATAGCATAAAATATATTTTATTATATTGTTTAAAATGTCATTCTATTATAATATGCAAAATAAATTCATATTAGGAATTTTTTTAAAATCTGATTTAAATTAAAAAAATCAGATTTTTTTGATTTTTTAAATCAAAAAATCACGAACCCTGTACATAATTAAGGATGATACAGAAAGTATGCCATAGCAAAACGACGTTTTGCGATTCGAAAATTTTGCGGGATTTGCTGTTTGTTATGGCAAGCCTAGACAAGGGATATCTCCTAGGGGGGGGTGCCTCGGTTGGATGACTTTTTAAAGATTTCTAACATATATTGACGTTACATTTGATGAAACCGACAAAAATTCCAGACCGACAGTCGCACGGCTGCACTTCAACACTTCCGGTGTCTACTATGTTCAGTGGCTTTATCCACTCAAATCGATCTAAAAACGTGCGATTTGCGACGTTTTGCGAATAAAGCACTTCTGTCAAAAAAGGAGCATAATAATGATCTTTTGCTTTAGCAGTGTAGAGCTAGGGTTATTGGTGCCCAGTGCGGTCCTTTAGTTTTCCACCATATTATTTTTAAGTGTCCTGCCGGCCACCATCTTTTTTTTTAATCTTGCCACCCGGGTGCTCTCCCCCTCTTATTACGCCACAGTTTTAATTATATAAAATTAGAGTAACTGCAGAATTTAGTAAATCAGACTATTGGCAAGATTTGGTATTCTAAATATTCATATTATATATATATATATATTTAATTATCAACATTTTAATGAATGAAGAAAAAATATTAAAAGCAAAAGATAATTAGTTCTGGGAAAGGATGTCTTAAGAAAGCAAACTGTGTCCTAAATTAACAACTAGGTTATTCATTTAAAAGAAAAAAAAAAAAAATCGAACAGAGGCGGGTCTACGGGGGGGGGGGCTATAGGGGCTATAGCCCCCCCCCCCCCCCCATTGAAACTGAATTTAGACTAGATAGAATAGAGTTCTGATTCTTAGTTAAAAACTACGTGTCTAAAATCGGTTATTTTGAAATTTCAATTTACTTTTTTAATTTATTACTTAGCTTTTTAGACTTGACCTCAATCAATGGTTTTTAACCCTTTCGTTCGCAGGCTACAGGTATTTTCAAAACGTGTATCAAATTTCGGGCTAAGGAATCACCCGAAATTTCGTCTTCACCTGAAAGAAACATTTCGGTTTCTTTTAAGGATGATCAGTAACCTAGTTTTACCATATATACGTGATAGCGCAGAACAGCTAATTGTTTGAACGGGTCATGGCAAGTGCAAAGAACAGTGTTTGAGCGATGATGTCCATTCACCCCCTGCAAAGTCATAAAAAGGGGGAGCTAAAAATACATATAATTCGCTGTTAATATAAACAGTCTTTGCGCGCGCCTTGTGCGGTGCGTGTCTCGGATTCTGTACTGATGTGTACCTGATGTGGAATACCTTATGATAGATGTACACACAGACCTCAAAATACACATAGACTAGACACTGCTATGATTTCTCTGTGACTAAAGTGATCAGAAGCAGTGAGAGGGGCTGAGAGCTACCAGACGGTACCGAAGACTGTTTACAAGTTCATGAACAAAAGATCGGTACTCTTTCGCTTTGTAGAAAGGGGAAAGCGCAGCACCCCCACCCCCCCCCCCCAAGGAAGAGGATTGAATTCGCCAATCGTCATCTTTGGACCTCCTTGGCAGCTGACAGCTCCCGATGATTTTAGTCACAACGAAAGCATAGGGGCCCTAGTAGCAAACGGTCATCGGTTCCTGAAATGCCGATGATCGGACAGGGAGGAAGCGCAGCGCGCGCCATGCAAGGTTCTTCATCGCGTCGGGGGCTCTATCTCGGAATGTGCTCGGGCATGTCCTCTCCCGAATAGTAGGGTTGGATCATCGGCAAGGGGGGGGGGAATTGGGCGTAGAGCCGTTGTAAAGCCGATGCGATTGGGGTTATATTCATCTCGGAAGAGCAAACACCTTGCAACTTAGGATGTGAAGCCTATGACCTTTGATAAAATTTTAAACTGAACAATCGATAAAAATTGGGGTATATCCCAGCTAGATAAAATTTTTTAAGAGTAAAAAAAGCAAACTCGAACTTTTTCCTCTTCTCTTTGAATTTTAATGCTGCCATCTGAACTTCATTTTTCAAGCTTCCGAGACTTGGTTTCGAACTGGGGAGCTAACGCTTGGTAGCTGGGCATTCTAACCACTAGACGGGGGGGGGGGGTCTGACTCGTTATTGGCGAGACTAAAATTTGAAGTGATTGTTGTTTCAAGTTCGGAATTGGAATATTTAAGTTTCTAATTAAATAAAACTAGACTTTTCCTGTACACTACTCAAAATTAAAAAGAATTTGCAATTTCTATCCGTTTGAAGCATTTGGAACCTGTGTACGGCCGTAAAAAAAAAAAAGTTTTTCTGTTTTAAAAATATTCATTATAATGAATATTTTAAAAATCTCTCTATAGATTGAGATTTTTCGAAGATTGTTTCAAACTGTGTAAATTTTTGTTCGCACATCAAGTAAAAGTGACTAAAGCTAAAGGAATGAAATTTACTGACATGATAGGCAATCACTCACCTTAAGCTATAATCGTCGGATTTTTAAAAAAAATTAGATTTTGAGATTTTTTCTGAAAATCTTTTTAAACTGCGTAAATTTTTGTCGGCGCATCACATACTGTTGTATTGTTTTTGGGGGATAATCTTTTTACAAATCAAAAGCAGTAATTTTTATTTTAATTGTTTTTAACCATTAATTATTTATTTTCTTAATACTTGTAATTAACTTGGAAGTTTCATTTAAATACCTTTTGTCAGGAGATATAATGGTCTGGATGACTCTTCTTCTATAACTCAATAGCTAATCTTTTTAAATTACTACTAATTACCCTTTTTTTGTTGGGACTTTTTTTTTAATAATTACCTTTTCTTTAAATTAATTCTGCCTTTGTTTGCCCGGTCTCCGGAGGTGTAATTTTAGTTATCAGGTAAATTCTGCCGATTTTCTGCTGACTATTACGTTTCCTTCTCTCTTCAATAGCCTAACTCATTTCTTGCAATATCTCTTGTTCATGTCCGGTTTTTAATTATTTTTACTCTCTTCTAATTTAAATTTTTATTCCAAATTTTACCCAGGGTTGTCTCGGACGATTAGCTATCTCCCGCTAAAATTTTAGGAAATTTAATGCCCTTTTGATCAATTAAGTTTTTTTTTCCCATTTCAAGATGGCCGTTCTTGTCTTCGTTTCTTCTCGGCCAAGTTCGTTTCTTTCCCGTGTGTAGTAGTCGCTGGCCGCCATTTTCTTCGTTCCTCTTTTCCTCCCCCCGACAATCGAATGTTCTCGAAATTTCCCGGCTGAGATGGCGCGCTCTGATTGGTCCCCGCGGTCGGCGCCTCTGCGAAGCCCCTCGCGCAAAAGGGCGAAAAGCGTCAGTTCGGAGGCCAGCGGGCGTGCTGTGAGGACGTGTAAAGAAAAAAGGAAATCAGCACCGGCCTCTTGATTTTTCTCTTCGGCAGACCAACTGCGCGGTTTTTGAAGTGTTGCAAAATGTGAAAAGATAGATTCACGGCCAGAGGGCCAACTTCTTTGTAATTCAATGATCACCGTATAAATTTATTCCTTTTTTTTGGCCGTCTGCCTCGATTTGGCCACCATGCCGATGCGTCACCATCTGCCACTTTTGATGTGAATTGGGCATAAGGCCCCCACCCCCTGTGTTTTTTTTTTTTGGTTTCGATGAAAATCTGCTACCAGTTTCGACGTCTCGTACTACGATCTACAATGCTGTGATCACCTTTTTCCCAGACCGGGAGCCGCTAGTGCTTCTTAATATGTCCCGTCTGGATCGCGAAGTCTCCGACGCCTGATTGTGCCATCCGGAATCCCTTTCAAGGAGAGTCCAAGATGCCGGCTCCGGGAACCAACAGCAACCGACCGACAGTTCCCTGAAACACCGTGACCAGGCCTGCCATTGGATCCGTGGGTGAGATCGAACCAATTTCCTTTTTCTAACATCCTTGCTTCCTTTTCTCCACCACAAGCTGGATCAGTGTCAATCATGCTTCAAGCCGTGCTAGAACTATCCTTTTTTTGTACTTGTAACGTTTAATGGGGGGGGGATTTAATATCAAATGCTAAATTTTCTTTTTTCTACTTTGTGTGCTATTCTGATGTATAACTTCCAGTAACAATGTTTAATTTTCTTTTGTTAATATGATAAATGTGGATGCCATGTTAAATACTGGTTTGGCCTATGCTAATCTCTGTAATTCTTTGAGTTGATCTGCACATCATTGTATTTTGCTGCACCCTTTGGTGTAAAAATTGCAAAGTTCCCCTTTTTTTTTTTTTTTTGTAACTATTTAAACTCAGCTGTTGGATTGAAAAAGTAGGGTTTCAAGTATCAGTTAAGGATTTTGTCCGGGATTTTCATCAGATGCCTTGTGGGACTTGTTTGCCCAATTTTTTTTTCTTTCTTTTTTTTTTTTTTTTTTTTTTTTTTTTTTTTTTGATGGGATAAATTTTTTTATGCTGCAGCAGAGCCTTTAACTTAAATTTTGGATCCAATCGAGCTACTTTTGTCATTACAACTTTAATTATGCATTTTCTTTTATTTTTATTTTTTTTTTTAGTTCAATTACAAGGGTTAATAAATGGGAAATTAAAGCACTCTAGTATTTTTGTTTTTTGAGCATTACTACCACGCGCTGTAAAACCCCTGCGCTGTGTTTTACTTACTTTTCATTTCTTTTTGCTGAAGTCGTGAGGCCACCAGTTATTTTCCTCTGTTATTGTTGAATAAAATTTAAATTTTGGTGATCAAATGCAATGTCTCTGTGTTTATTTTACCACATTTCTAACTCACACTTCAGGCAAGGCTGAGATCATTGGGTTATTTTTCTACTCCAACAGTCACAACGCAATGGACAAAATCTTAATTCTGTTTTGGTAGCCTGCAAAATTTGAAAATCTAATTTTTTTTTACCTAACTAAACTAAATTTTCACGGCAGTAGTAAGTAGAATACTACAATACGACTTAAGTGAATAAAGCAAAATTTAGTGACACGATAGGTGGTCGTACAACTTAAACTATGCCCCTAAAGTTTAAAATTTGGATTAGATTTTGAGATTTTGTGAAAACTGTTCAAACCGCTTAAATCCCAGCTAGGAAATGTTTGCACTTCTTGTGCAGAAAATTTGCATATAAAGTGAATATTTTGAATACTTTGAAAAGTATACACTTTTTGTGCACAATTTTTGACAATATAAAATATTCACTGTTTGGTATGCATAAAAACTGTATATAATTTGCACAAAAAGTGTATGCTTTCATAATATTAAAAAATATCCACTTTTTATGCACAAATTATACACAATCTATACTTTTTTTTGCAAAAAAAGTGAAGACATTTCTAGCTGGGTATATTCATCTCGGAAGAGCAAACGCCTTGCAACTTAGGATGTGAAGCCTATGACCTTTGGTGAAACTTTTAAACTGAGCAATCGATAAAAATTGGCACATATATCGTTGATTTGCATATTAGCTTGTTTATTTCTTTTATTGTATCAATTAATTCATGTACTTTCATATGCATATATAATTTTATAACTAAATATCCTTTTCTTCAAGGCTGTTCTAGGGAAGAATGCAAGTTTTTGAATGAAATGTCATTTAAAATTTACACAAAGGAAAATTTCTTATATATATATATATATATATATATATATTAATTTCGCACTTTTTCAGGAAACTTCCAGAATTTTTAGTCGCTGACAAATTTTGTTTTAAAAATATTCCTTGTCACCCCTCTTTGACAGAGATTGACTAAGGCAAGGTGCCCTTTTAGCTAGCACAAGATAGATACATACAGGAGAACACGACAAAGCTAAGAGCAGGAAGAGGACAACATGATTCAGCATTTTGTCGCCTGTCTTGTCTTCCCGCGTAATAGCTTAGCCAATCAGCAACCTTAAAACAAACATATGGTGTGCATATGATGCTCTTTGCACATTAATGAAGGAACGGAGATATCCAGCCGTTCAGCTACTTGGTAGAAAGACCGATATAAACCTGTTTGCTCGCTTTACCCTTCGCAATCTTGAAAGCGCCTATCAGATCTCAGTGTAAAGATTCGATCATCGGGAAAAGATGAACATACGAAAAATTAAGGATGATCAGAAATGATCAGGCGATGAATAGCCGATGCACCGATCATAGGCCTGGTAAAGCCCGAGCAAAGATTGCTGCTAGGGGGTTGTCTGGTCTACGGGTATTTTGAGGTCTGTGGATGTACATAGTGAGGGGATGGGGAGTGTAACATAGACATCAAGTGACTAGGAATCCCAAGTGGCTATCTTCTGTATCATTGTGAAAGGTTCTTTTGTTCCGCCATTTGGATTTTCAGGGATATTTTGAAAGAATAATATTATTATAGCTAATTTTCCTTACCTGGTTTTCGCACATTTACTGTTTATACAAAAGTACATCCGTTTTGAATGTTTAGGAATGGTGGAAGAATTTCTTGGAAGTACTGTAGTCCTATCTAAGCAGGCTTCAAAGTCTTAGCCCATTGAAATTGCTTTCGCCGCTTGGTCGTTCTTTTCGGGTGAAGCGCTAGTGTGATTCATTTGTTCTCTATTTAGCTCCGTTCGCGTGTAGAATTTAATTTAAATGCAAATATTATGGCCTCAAGAAAGCGGTCATTGAATCGTAATGTAGGTGATTATTTTATGAAAATTCCAAAAACTGATAATTTGTCTAGTGAGAGTGAAAGCGGAAATCATCAGGAAGAAATCATAAATGCCCAGCCCCAGAACAAGCTATTTCAAGGAGAACAGCACTCACAAAATACAGGGTGAATCTAAACTCTTGGGCAAAACTTTAAGGGGTGATAGGGCACACAATGAGGAATCGTAATCACATAGCAATCTGGGGTGAAACGCAGTTTTAACTTACCCGGTAATAATCACTTTTGGAAAAGCATTGAAGTGTCCGTCTAATTTCTTAACCAAGTTTCATAAGCAATAGGCTCGTCTCCGAAAATTTCATCCATGAAATAAAATAAACTTTTTAAACTATCCATTTTAGTCTTCTGTTTTGAGAAAAATACATTAGTTTCTGACGAACAATGGTCGGCAAGTGACTGTTGTTTCAGCACTTTTTCCGAAGTGATTATTAACAGCTATACGAAGACGACGTTGCCGACCCCACATTGCTATGTGATTCTGATTCCTTATTATGTGCCCTATCACCCTTTAAAGTTTTGCCCAAGAGTTTAGATTCACCCTGTATACATGCATCACTAACAGGCAGTTTGTAAAGAGGTGCATTATTAGAAAGAATACAATGATATCGCTATGGAAAAAAGAGGTATGATTTAAATTAATTTTTTCAGACATTGTTTTTCCTATGAAGTGCAAGTCCTAGCAGGTTCGAGTATTTTATTTTATCGGAAATTCGCACATCTTTCTCCAAATTCGATTACGTAATACTATATGTAGGTTGAAAAATGAAATATACAGGCGACATGTAAAAAATCGTGCCAAATGTCGCCAAGCTTCGATAACCAGGGCCTCTGAGAGAAATTTTATAAGGCGGGACGAAAGTCTTCCCGGCCCCTTTCGTAAAGCACAAAAGTTTCGAAAAAACAGGAGGGACGGAAGGGATTTTTTTTTTTTTTTTTTTTGTAAAACTGCTCTTTTAATGATTTTCATACAAAATGCTAAAAGGAAAGAGAGTGGGAGGGAAGTTTGTCTGATATGTAATGATACTTTTAATTCATGTTCGAAGATTGAAAAAAATACTAATATTTAAATGGTAGAATTAACATTTCTGCCATCTAAATCATTCTAGAATTATCCCAGATAGCACAGTTGTCCATTTTATATCCATTTCTGATCCATCTCGCCCATATAACGTCCATGTCTATAGATAGACATCCAGAAGACAATATTTATGGACATAATCTGGAAAATTCAGAAACTGTCCATGAATAGACCAAAATTAGACATTTAATTTCCAGAGTAAGTCTTTTTTATAGACGTGTCCCAGATAATCCATAGTACCTTAGTGAAATGGCAAGAAGCATGGATGGAGATGTCCAAGACTTGACCTAAGTAGGTCCATATATAGACGTTGATGTCCAAGACTTGCCCATACTAAGTCCATACGTGGACTTAGTATGGGCAAGTCTTGTATACGTAAGCACGTCCATAATTATGTCTATATAGATGTCTATAAGACTTCATATGGGCGACCTATAGTGCCATATTGATGTAAAAGAGACGAGAATCCGACGAATCGTGGATGTTTAATGGACATGTCAACTTGTCTATATGACGTCTTCTGGGAGGGTTCTGGACAAGTTTGTGCTATCTGGGATGTATTCGAAATTTAGTCTATTTAAAAAAAGATTTTAATTAAAGACCTATAAATGAAATTCTTAACACATTCTGAAAAATTTACGGACGCACTTTAGCTGAACACGGGCCCCGGGGCGGCGCCCCCCCCCCTCTCGTAGGGCCTGTGGATAACTGTGCCCAAATTATTGAATACCCAGTAAGTTAGCCCCCCCCCCCTTTACCCAATCCTAGATCCGCCACTGAATTCTAGAAGGTTTTTTAATATATAATTTGTTTGAGTACTTCTGGCAAAAGGATGTTAATTATTTTTATTATTTTAATCTGATTAAAAACATTTGATAGTTAAGATAAAATATTAATGCTTTTTTCATTTTCAAAAGATTAAAGCAATGTTTAAGAAAGAAAATTTTTAGAGAGACCTTTTTAAGTATGTTACAAAAAATTAAAAATAAAGCTTTATGAAAAATAAAGTATTTAAAGTATGTTAAACTGTATTCCATACCTTTGGACAATTCTGTGAGTTTAAAAAAAAATTTTATTTTATACCTGCTAAAAAACCTACATGTAGTAATTATTTTTATCTATTTTAAAGTATAGTGCTTTTTAAAAATCTTATATTCACTTTTCATGAATGAGCAAACATTAAATTAGAAGTGAAAGAGGAAGAACAAATATATTTCAGTGATTTGATATGGTTTAGTACATTCCAACCATTGGATGTAATACAAAATTTGCATGACTATGTCATTTATTCTAGCAATCTTCTGTGTTCTGAATTCAATTTTCCCAATTTCTATAGTTATCAATTGATGGATGATTTGAATTGTTTGATGCAATTCCAAATAATGTCTAATAGTAATAAAGGTATATATTCAGTAACTTTAGAAATCTTTACTTGGTAATCATTCAATAATTATTGCGAACAAAAGAATTTAAATAAAATTATGGTTTATATTATTAAATTTTATACATCCTGCACTGCAGAAATTTTATTATTTTTATTACATGCTAAACACATCTATCCTAATCCACTTACACTGACAGCCCTTTTCTGTTTAAAAGTTTGTACCAATATAAGTGAAATATTATATATGAATGTGATCCAGTAATTGTGGTCCAGTGATGAAAAAATCCATTTAGTGGTCCAGTGTGATAAAATTGAGGAACAAAAATTAACAGTCCCTCTGCCTTCCCCTACTGCCTAACAAATCATGTCTGGCTAGAAATTTCTGAAACCTTCTTCAGTAAATGTACTATTCTTATAAATAATAAACATCTACATCACATAATTTTGAGAAAAAAAAAATTAAGCAGGAAATTCAAAATTACTTAGATTAAAACTTCTTTTTTTTTTAATCAAAAACTTCTAGTTATGTACAGATTTAATTCACATATTTATGTCATGTTTAGAGCAAAATATTATCAACAAATCATTTTTCCTATTTAGCTTACACTTACTTCTACAGGATATTTTCTCCAAAAGAAGGGGGGGGGGGAACTAAAGACAAACTGGAAAAAATCTAACTATGCATTGTAAGTCAGAACACATATTACAACTCTACATGTTAAATTTTCAGGAATCGGGTAGTTTAAAACCCGTTTCTAGATATGTTATCTACCTGTACATTCTCGTGGAACCCCAAAGTGCCCTTTTTGAGAACAAGGTGCCTTTTTTGAAATTTCCCCCCAGACGGCCCTTTTTCTACAGAAATCTTCAATTTTATGCTCCAAAATCATGTTAATTCTGATCCCAAATCTTAGTTTTCCTTGTGAAAGCTAAATTTTTTGTGCTCCCAAATGGAATTTTTCTGCTCCCGAGGTGCTCCCAAATGAAATTTTTTCTGCTCCCGGGGTGCTCCCAAATCGAATGTTGGAGTTAACATCCCTGTATATTAAACTGACAATAGTTCTATTTGTCAATTGCCTGTTGTTTTACACCTTGAGAATTTTCAAAAGTTGGCAAGTATATACCTTCAAAACTTGAGAAAAGTATATCAGTTACCCGCTTTCCCTACACACACACACACACACACAAAAAAAAAAAAAAAAAAAAAAAAGTTGTTGGAAACAAGAGTAATTTTTTTTTCTTCTTTCATTCCCTTTTAAATTCAATGTTTTGCTTATTTTCTACATTTTCTTTTTTAAAAAAAATTACTTGGATTAATATATATTAGTAAATATTTTTGTATAGTAACATTAAGTTGCGCGAGTTACTCAATAAAAGAAAATAATACTTAAAAATTATAATTATCGCTGATCTCCATGTTTTATAGCTAATAACTTCCACTGTTTTTGCATCCTTTTGGTAGATGAATATTTACCCTTAAGTATTTTTATATTTATATCACTAAAATCACTTATCTACACTAACACATATTTTGAATTAATATAAATTTCATGATTATTTAATGCATCTGAAAGTTTGTATGCAAACTGAAAAGCTATCACATCACACTCATTCTGTGATTTTGAAAGGATACAGATTTAGATTAGACTGATTTTGCATGGCTAAATAGTGAAAAAAAGAAAAATGGCTGATTTTATTTTAAATTCTTTTTTTTTAATGCAGTTTTTAATGTTTGACTTTAAATTAAAATAGGATATTTTTGGTAATTCAACTCAAAAGCTCGAGTACTCAAAATGTTATTACAGTGTGTACATTACAACTGAAGTAAAGGAATTTTATTTTAAATTTAACTGATTTAAAATAAATTTTAATCAAGATGATTTTTATATAAATCTTTAAAGAAATAAATTTGTTTAAAATATTTTCAATTTTACTATTGTTGGTAATTAATTACTGTTTAAAGTATTACATATTATCATAATCTTTAGGTAATACTTTATATTGATTTCTTTTATTGAGTAACTCACACAACTTAATGTTACTATTCAAAAATATTTACTAATATATATTAATAGCGTTAAATTTAAAAGTATAACTTTCCTTCATTCTATCGGCATGATGCTGGAGTATAGAAAATGTTTTAAATCTCAACATTTTCCTCAACCCATATGAAAATTTCCTCGAAATTTCATGATATGTTATAGACTTGCATAAGTTCTGTATTACGATAAATGTAAAAAGATCTGCAATGTACAAGCTACATGCATGTTTACTAAATAGCAATTGGTACAAGTTAACAGAAAGCAAATGGTTGATTGGTGAAAATGTTGGAAAAAAAAAAAAATCGCTTTAAAAATGATAAGGGGAAAGAAAAACTCGAAGAATTTTGTAATTCATTGTTATAATTGAAATCAGTTGTATATTTTTCTGCGAAATTTCCCCCTTTCCTAGATTGCCGGATCGTACATATTCTGCATCCCCGGCACAATGTATTTTTGATATTAGGAATTTGTATTTGCTATGGTCAACAAAAGGTAACTTATTTGCTATGGTCAAGAAATCAAGTTTACTTTATGTGGTAGACACCCTGTACTAGACTGCAAGCATATAGATCAATATCCAAAAGTCTCTACAAGGCCTGCTTTGAAACTGGTACAGCAGCTTAAGAAAGCTGACAAGACAGGTCTGATGTTCGGCATTGTAACTCTGGGGTGACTTGTACTATAGCATCTACTAACATTTCCATCATCTTGGAATCGTTGCCAAAGCCTAGAGATGACACTTTGGGAAATTCCACATTCCTTTGATACTTCCATCTGAGTATGCCCGCTTTCCAGGCAGCCGATAATTGTACACCATAAAGAATCATCCAAATGCATCCTCTGTGTCACAACAATTTGGTTATTGCGCTGAGTGGCTTTCAGAATGCTTATGAAAATTTACTTCCTTGCCACCATTCCTTATATACCCTTCTTTTACACTCTCCTCATTGTGACCAGGCCTAGATAAAATGTAAAACTGTCTGCATACTTGAATACTTTCTTTAAAATGTTCTTCTTCTCCTGAGTCCTATATCGCTGCCAACAGCTAAACACAGTATTTTAAAATAGCATACTACTTGATGTTGATGATACATTGATATTGATTATTTAGTAAAATCGAACATAACAAATATATTATTTATTAACTGCTTTTACATTGTCGTATTATTATATTTTCATTATTTTATTTGCATGATTTTTTAAAAATTTAACAATAAAGAAATTTGTAAAAGAAAATATCAAAGCTATGTCTGCAAAGTTTGCAATTTTTCTAGGAACAGCGTTCATCTATATTATATGGGTCTGATTGTGACATGCTATTAGTGGGAAAAAACACTCAAAAAACTGGTGTTAAACAATAAAGCAAATAAAAAACTTTGTAAAAAACACACATAAGATGTTGTAGGTAAGAAGATACGTACGTTTCGACCAAAAATTGTTTTGGCCTTCGTCAGTCCAAGCCCTTCGTCACAAGGAAGTTCCTTCGTCAAAAGAGTTCCCTGTGTTCCTTGTGATGAAGGGCTTGGACTGACAAAGGCCAAAACAATTTTTGGTCGAAATGTACATATCTTATGTGTGTTTTTTAAAGTTTTTTATTTACTTTATGCTATCAGTGGCTTCCTGTAATTTGCATACTACTCTTAAAGATGTGTGTGATAATTTTATAGGGAAAATATTTGCTTTAGAGTTCGATTTCGTGGGATTCTGAATTATCCTTAATTTATGGACATGAGTTAATGTGTTTTAATTTTGTTTTGTTTATTTCTTCCTCCACTGTCCAGAAACCCAACCCTTTTGATAATGCTTTTTTTATATTTTAATATTTTTATTTAATAATTTTTCAGATGAGTCTCAAAGATGGCTATAAACCAAGAGCACAAGAATTTAAACTATCAAAAAGTAAATCAAATATTCTTGACAGAATGCCAAGTAAATCCAGGGATAAACCAGAACCAGTAGCAGTAAGTTCTTTTTTCAACTTAACTCAACAATTGTATCAAAATTATAAATATTTTAATTTTCTTGAAACTATCTGTATTTTTATGATCTTCAAGTTTATGGAAAAACATCATATCATTGTAAATGAAATACACTGCCCTCCATAAGTTAAGATACAACCTGTTTTTTGTGAATAATATGGAAACGAATGAACATAGAAGCAAAAAATTTGGACTAACTGAGCACTAAATAGTTCTTTATTGAGTAGGACATAGAAATTACATAAATTCAACACAAACATGGTGTAAAAGCAAAAGAACACTTTTGGTAGAAAAGTCCACTTTTTGAGAAAACAGTTTGTCAGAGCTTTTTGTGGAAACATTACAAAAATGAGTTCTAATAAGGAATGTGTCCACCCCTAATTGCAATGTACTGGCGGCATCCATTCTCCATGCTGCTAATTAAGTTGTCGGGCACCTCAATAGGGAGCAAAGACCACGCACGGGTTAGTCCTTGTTCCAGCTCATGCAACAATCTTAGAGGAGGACTTGAAGCAGCCACTTGTCTGCCAAAGTAGTCCCAAACATGTTCTATCGGATTGAGGTCTGGAGATTGAGCTGTCCATTCCATTTGCTCCAAACCTTGACTCTCAGGATAATCCTCAACAAGCACAGCTCGGGCGTTATCATCTATCAGAATGAAATCATTGCCAATAGCAGCAGCATATGGCTGAACATAGGCATCAAGGATCTCGTCCCGATATCTCACACCAGTCATAGTTCCTCCCTGGAACACATGCAGGTCAGTGTGACCATCGAGTGGGATCCCTGCTCAAACTATTATTCCACCACCTCGATAACTGTGTCTTTCCACAGTGTTGGATTGATGGTATCTGGTGCTTCGTTCCCTCCAGATAAGCAGACGTCCTGAAAAGCTCTCCAGTGTGGATCTGGACTCGTCTGTAAAGACTACAGAAGCCCATCACTGTATGGTTCAAGGAACGTATTCTCTTGGCCAAGATAAAAGGGCCCTTCTCTGTCATCTGTTGAAGGAGACACATACAAGTGGTCATCTTGCATAGAGACCTGCATTGTAAAGAAGCCTTCTCAACGTACTAGCGGATATTCTTCTCTCTGATGCTACAGAGTGGTCTGCAACAAGTTGCAGCACAGAAATGCTTCTTCTTTTTCATGCCGAAAGAGCTATAAAACGATATTCTGCGCGTGTTGTAGCTCCTGGTCGGCCTAGAACATGTCTTCTGGGCACAGAAGCTTCCGTTTGATATTGATTTCAGAGACGGTGGACCACACTGCGAGACACATTAAGATGCCTAGGAGCATAAGCCTGTGACAACTCCATTTCCATTCATACGACTGACTGCCACCTTAACGAATCGAGCAAACAGTTTCTCTGAGACATTGCGGGACCCTGCTACCTATTGTTAATGAATCTGCTAACAAAAGTTGTAAATCAACAAAAGTTACCGTATTTTCCGGTAATAACGCCGCACCGTGTATAATGCCGCAAATAGATAATTATTTCTATTTATAGAACTAGTTTAACGCCGCACTTTTTAAAAAGTATTATAGAATCAAGCTTATCAAGTTTAGATGTGTTATTTTAGGTAATACTATAAAGTAGTACACATAAAATTAAACAATTATAATTAAAATAACTTACCATGTAATATATAAATTTACGATGTTTGTCAATACGTCATTATTAGTACAATTTATTTATCTATTTTTTGAATATACATATGCATATATATATACAGGGTGTCCAGCATTAATGTGACCCAATAGCTAATTCCTGAACCATTCGGTTTAGATATGCACTTCCAATTTGAAAAATGTTTTTAAAAAGGTAAAGAATTTTTTTACGTGCTTTTCGAACCAAAAAACCCATTTAGAAAAAAATTACAAAAATTAAATATTTATACGGTCCCCAGGTCCTATCACTTATATTTAGGAAAAGATGCAGTACACAAAAACAAAGTAAACACAAAAAGTTTCAATTTATTACGATAAAAACTGACCAAGTTATGGAACTTTGAAAATCATACATTTCATCCATTTTCTCGGCCAATTTCAAGAACCTAGTAAGGGACCGTCTCCAAAGTGAAATTAATTGGAACTCTGCCAGGAAACATTCGCTCTTGCACGTCGCTCTTATGTAAATCATTTTTAAATTTAAAAGTACACACATTACGTTAATAGTACAATAACTGAGTACTTAAGAAACAAAATTTATTCTGTTTACGTGTAAAACATAGATAAAATAAAATATTTTGGACGAAGAAAACTTTTCAAAAGCAGTTCCAAAAACTTAGACTTATTTGCCTGCGGCTTCAGACTGATTTGCTGCGGTACTGATCATGGCAAACGTTAAAAATCTGTTGTGTAGTCGCTTGCAATTGCATACAGTCGTATTCTAATATTACGAATTCTAGTACAGGAGAACGAGATGTATACAAATGAAGAATACTGCGAAATGGTACTGTTGTATGGGCAGTGTAATCGAAATAAGAGAGAGGCGGCAAGACTTTATGCCATTAAATTTCCCAGTCAAAGACATCTATCTTATTGTACAATTGCCCGTGCTGTTCAACGCTTGTATAGAACTGGGAGTTGTCATAGACGTATTCCCTTGTCTCGTGCCACACCTTCAAGCTTGCGGATACCCGCTGCGGATGTTCTAGGATATGCCCTGGCTCATCCTGAAAGTAGTGTCCAGGATATTAGCAAGGCTTGTTCCTACTCAAAATCGACGGTGTGGAACATATTACATACGTACGGTGCATTTCCTTATCGTCCAGTCCTGGCGCAGGAGCTAATGCCTGGAGACCAGTTGTATACATCTCGTTCTCCCATACTAGAATTCGTAATATTAGAATACGGCTGAATGCAATTGTAAGCGACTACACAACAGATTTTTAACGTTCGCCATGATCAGTATCGCAGCAAATCAGTCTGAAGCCGCAGGCAAATGAGTCTATTTTTTACTTCCTTGTACGTAGTATAAGGAAGTAATGTGATCCCGAAAAATTTTGGGGGCCAAATTTCGACAAAAAAACCGATTTTGACTACCTCTAAATTGAATTAAAAAAATTTTTTCGATGCATCTCATCGTAGGCTAGCATGCACGATCATATTAACGCGTCTGCAACTCATTTTGACCAGCGGCGAGTTTATTGTGGTCAGTTTTTCCATGCCGTCTGTACGTAGGTACGTACGTACGTACGTACGTATGTATGTAACTCGCATATCTCAAAAACTATTGGTCGTAGAATGTTGAGATTTGATATTTAGGATTGTTCTATGATCTAGTTGTGCACCTCCCCTTTTGGTGGCAATCGAATGGATAGTTTATGTACAGGACCGCCCAAAAGATTCGAAATACATTACGCTCTATGGGCCGAAATTCATTAAACTCGCCTAACTCAAAAGCTATTAGGCGTAGAATGTCGAAACTTCATATTTTGGATAGTTGTAACATCTAGTTGTGCACCTCCCCTTTTGATTCCATTCGACTGGATAGTTTATCTACAGGACTGCCAAAAACATTCGAAATACATTACGCTCAATGGGCCGAAATTCATAAACTCGCATATCTCAAAAACTGTTAGGCGTTGAATGTTGAAACTTTATATTTAGGATTGTTGTAACATCTAGTTGTGCACCTCCCCTTTCGGTTCCATTCGACTGAATAGTTTATCTACAGGACCGCCCAAAAGATTCGAAATACATTACGCTCTATGGGCCGAAATTCATCAAAGCGTTTTTTAGAGGTATTGGGCTATTTCAAACGACTCAGAAGTGATATATGCTGTAAAGAGTTAGAAAATGAATTTCTCCATTAAAAAAAGTGTCTTTATCATTTATAGTTCTGCTACAGGAACACTCAAAAGATTTCCAATACATTACGGTCAATAGCAATTTTAGGGGCATTCATCCATTTCAAGCACAATACCGTCCTACCACATAAGTTAGGTAATGGTCCGACCACGGTCACGTGCCTCCCTCAAGAACTATGCCAAAAGTCGCCAAGCTTGGCGACATTTGGTGTACGTGTGTGCATATTTAACTCTCAAATCTCAAAAACTATTATGAAATTTCATATATAAGAATGTTGTAACATCTAGTTGTGCATCTCGATTTTTGGTTCCAATCTACTGGAGAGTTTATTTACAGGACCACCGAAAAGAATTTCAGTACCTTAATGTCTATGGACATCTTCATTATAATACAACTGTAGACAGTCATTGTTTGGTACATGCCCAAAATCTCGCCGTCTGTCCTCGACCTTGGCGAGTTTTGGCGAAATATCGCCAAATTTGGCGATAGTCAGTCATTTGGTCCATGGCCAAAGTATCGCCATTTGTCATCGTTCTTGGCGATTTTTGGCGAAATATCGCCAAATTTGGCGATAATCTGTCATTGTTTGGTTTATGCTTAAAATCTCGCCAAATGTCGTCGACATTGACGAGTTTCGCCGAAATATCGCCAAATTTGGCGCCAAAAATTATTTCCCATTTTGTATAACTCTAAAACTTTAACCCGTAGATTTTTTAACTTTGTATTTAGAACTATTGTAATATCTAACTGTTTTCAATATCTTTTTTGACAGCAATCGACTGAGAATTTATTTACATGGTGAGCCAAATGACTTTGAATACATTGAGGTGTATAGATGCATTCAATTCATTGAAAGTCTGTGGTCAATGACTACTTTGGCTATCCCCAAAATCTCGCTGACTATCTCAAGTTTGTCGGCTTTTGTTGAAATATCGCCAAATAAAGTGTCAGAAGGAAATCTTTCAAATTGAACTCAGCTTGGCGATATCGAAATATTTGGCTAGAAATCGCTAAACCTTACTATTATTGATATTTTATCTCTTTCAAACAAATAAGTTTAGAGGAAGTGCGTCGAAAATATTTTTGATCTAATGGACGTGCAAGGAAGTCATGTGTTGGACACATCAGATTTTTTGGAACTGCTTTTGAAAAGTTTTCTTCGTCCAAAATATTTTATTTTATCTATGTTTTACACGTACCCAGAATAAATTTTGTTTCTTAAGTACTCAATTATTGTAATATTAACGTAATGTATGTACTTTTAAATTTAAAAACGATTTACATAAGAGTGACGTGCAAGAGCAAAAGTTTCCTGGCAGAGTTCCAATTAATTTCACTTTGGAGACGGTCACTTACTAGCTTCTTGAAATTGGCCAAGAAAATGGATGAAATGTATGATTTTCAAAGTTCCATAACTTGGTCAGTTTTTATCGTAATAAAATGAAACTTTTTGTGTTTACTTTGTTTTTGTGTACTGCATCTTTTCCTAAATATAAGTGATAGGACCTGGGGACCGTATAAAAATTTAATTTTTGTAATTTTTTTCTAAATGGGTTTTTTGGTTCGAAAAGCACGTAAAAACATTCTTTACCCTTTTTAAAACATTTTTAAAATTGGAAGTGCATATCTAAACCGAGCGGTTCAGGAATTAGCTATTGGGTCACATTAAGGCTGGACACCCTGTGTATATATATATATATATATATATACTACAGACTGTTTTCTACTTCAGAAAATCAGTCAAAATCCTCGTCCTCAGTGTCAGTCTGGAACATTTTTAAGTGTTCAGATGGCAAAAGTTCATCAACATCTGAACCATTTTCATCATCGGAAGACACACTAGAAATTGCAGGAATCCCATTAGTGCTATTTTGTGAAAAATCGATAATTTCGGCTTTTTGAAAGGCTCTCTCTACCATACCATTCGGAATTTTATTCCAGGAGTCCAAGATCCACTCGCAAACTTCGGTATATGTTGCTTTACGGATCCAGCCTCCTTTTGTAAACGTATGATTTTCTGCGGACATCCATGATTCCCAGTGATGACGCATGCGAGCTTTAAATGCCCGATTTATACACAAATCCAGAGGTTACAATATTTTAGTCAACCCACCAGGTACTATTGCCAGTCTTGTTTTCTCTGATCCTAGAAATTTTTTCGTTTCGTTTGAAAGGTGCGTTTTCATCGAGTCCATGATCAGTAGACAATTTTTTTGAAAAATGAAATTCGGTCTTTTTCTCCATTTTTCTGCTCATTCCTGCATAACGTCCTGGTTCATCCAGCCTTTTTGATTTGCGAGCACTACTATTTCCTAAGGGAAATTTTCTTTAGGAATTGTTTTCCTCTTAAAAATAACAATCGGAGGCAATTTAGTGCTACTTGTCTATTGCCGTTCACTTTTGCTAATGAGATAGCGTTTAATTTTAACTTTGCTGTATAACTTCGCCGCTTAGAATTGTTCGAAAACATAACGGAAAATAATCAGTATCGGAGCAAGAACACTAATAAAATGAATAAAATCAAACGAAGAACGTGAAGTAAAATTAATTTGAGTTATTGCCAGATGCGAATATGCATATTTTGTAATGCTGAAAAAGATTTGGAACATAGAGTATAATTAGATGCCTATAGGTAAGGTTTAGCGCTGGCGAATATTGGAGGGGGAAAATGGGTGGGGTTATTCCTGATATGGCATACAGAGTTACTTGATGCAATTGGATGCGATGCCCGATCAAAGTACCGTAATTTCCTGCCTATAATCCGCAACTGGTTTTATTAGCTCAGAAAAAAAAATTACATCGTATAATCCGCGGCGCCGTATTATCCGCAGATATTCTGAAGCAGACTATCAATATTTTTCAAAATTACATCGGTATTGTTAACGCACATCGATTTCGGCATACAACACATTTTGTGCTAAATTGATGAGAAATAAACTATAAAAATTGAAATTGGTATTGAAAAAAAATAAATACAAAGAAAATTTACTGTACACTTAAAAAAATTATTGTAAACAAAGGTATAATTTTGTAGCTGTTCCCCTGCTTTGAATCATCGCATCGCATATTCCTTTCCCATGCTATTCTGCCCGTCATCTAATGACGTAACAGGAGAGAGGAGAGTGAAAGGTATTTTTACAGGGTTCCCGCTAGAGCGCGAGAAACTCGCATAATTTTTTTAAAGTCTTGTGCAAAAAATATTACTATGCGAGGTAATCTCACGCTGCAAAATATTTACCACCAGCGTGAAATTCTCACTCGCTGTTTGAAAGTTTAAAAACGTCAGTTTACAAATACGAAAATTTGTTTTCATTCTACTACTGTGGAAATTCAGCCGGAGACAAAACAAAACAAAACTCCGATAACGAGCTGCCGAGGTCGCTCGCAAAGAAGCGTCCCCTCCCCCCTTTCCTCTCTTGAGTTTCTGTTCAGAGATAACACGGTTGAATCATTGGAATGCAGAAGGGGAATATTAATTAATGCTATCCACACAGAGCTGATGTGTTTATTTTTATCCTGCAGCTGTAAAATGTTTTGTTTTTGTATGTACGTCCGTTGTATGAGTTTTGAGAGCATTTCATCTGCTTGTTTTTTTATATATCACCACAATTCATGGAATTATTGATATCCTCTGGCAGTTTGAAATTTGTACCCCCCCCCCTTCCGTTCTTAGTTACGGTTCACAGTAAGAGTTAATCAATCTTTTAAGAAGATCCCCCCCCCCCAAAAAAAAAAATAAATAAATAAATAAGAGGGAAGCTGAAATTTTCCATTTAAATACCAGATAATCTAGCTTTTACTGTAGTAAGAATTTGAACTTAACTATATCTGTTTTAACTTTGTCACACATATTTGTATCTTACCAACTTTGTAGTATAATATAATTTAACATTTATATAAATATTAAGTTATAGTATATAATTTTATTATACTAGATAAAATATTATCTATATAAATAAAATAGTGTAAACTGTCCGTTTGTCTGTCTGTATCTCGCGTAGCTCCGAAACGGCTGATCGTAGACCTACCCAATTTTGTACGGAAATTCTCCAAGACGGGTCTCGACACACCTCGAAGCGATTTTTTTCGAAATTCGAATTAGAAAATGTTTTATTTTATGTTTTGTCCGATTTTTAGCGATTTTTCTTGCGTAATACATAATAATGCCGGTAATTGCACTCGCAAGAAAACGATATTTACATCATCGTATAGAGGAGAAAATTTTCTTTTAAAAACTGTTTGTTCGGACTGTGTAACATAATTTGCAGATTTTTGGGAATTTTTCAAATAAAATTAAATTTGACGCTGACTTTCGTAAAATATTTTTAAAACTGCTGCATCTTGAATTCTATCTGTCATAACTTTTTTATATTTGGGCAAAAGACGGAGCACACAATTCGCCCACTTTTAAAAGAAGAACAGAGGAAAAATATAAATTAGGAGAATTTTTACAAATTTTTTAGTAAAGAAGGATTTTCATTTCAGTAGCACCTGCTTATGAGTTTCGGTTTGATATCTTGCGGTTTGGTTGTCATGGATACAGTAACAATGATTAAAATTGCCAGTTGAAAAAAATAAATAAAAACGGGTCCCGCGAGCAGACGATTTCTTTGCTTGGCTCGATTTCCTTTTATAAATACTGGATTTATTTGCGAGAAGAAAAATTAAACTGAGAAAAACAATTTTAAAGCCTTTATAAATAGCGCAGTCTTATCTCTTTTCTTTTTGTAAAGGGTTGCAAGAGAGGGTGGCGTATTTTTAAAATAAAAAAAAAAAATGTCCATTTCATGTAGTGTCTGAGGTATTTAACGCTAAAACGTGAACCTAAAAGACAGCATGTCTGAGGAAATAAGACATTTTGAAAGTGAGACGTTCACTGCAAACGGTCCAGTTTCACTTTTTTGATACCGAATGACGCTGACATAGTTTTTTTTTTTTTTGTGTGTGTGTCATTATATTGCAATGATCTCAGGTTATTACATATATGACGCAAATTTTAAGTCAAGAGTGAAATAATTTTGCTTTTTCTAGATTCCACATCACTGAAATTAATTCGAATTACACATGTGAGGAAATTTTTCGTTTCCTACCGTGCAAAGAACGGGCACGCAGCTAGTAGTTAATAATTCTGTTGCTTATTTAAACTGGATGTGATTCTTTGAATATTCATTAACAATTCAAGTGCAAATTTCAGTAAACATTCAGTGCCAATTTAAGCAATCTTATTAGAATAGCTGATGGAAATATCAATTTAGAAAGTTTTACGCATGATCAAGCTGCTAAAATTTATAATGATGCCCGGTGACGAATGGGAACAGTTGTAGCCCCGTGGTACAACTTTTGACCAATAAAAAGCTACATTGAGATATCACAAGTTGAGAACCATGTGTAGGAAAAAATAATCTAGCCTCTATTGTACGCACGTACTCGTGTTGCAGTTGGTTACCAGCGCCATCTAGTAGCAAAAAGAGTCCCAATTCTTATTTTCTGATAGAAAAACTAAAGTTACAAGGGCCAAAATTTTCCCCAAGGAAAAAAAAAAAAATGTCACAGATAATACGCGGCGGCGGATAATCCGCATCGTAATTTTTTAACGGATAATCCGCGGATTATCGGTAGGAAATTACGGTACTGTTTTTTTGATTCTGAAAAATGTTACTATACGTAAACACCGTGATGGGTTTTCGCCATGCGAGACTTTTATAGGAACGGAAAAAGATCATGGATTATTTTGATCCTTAACCAGATTTAAGGTTGGTTTTTTTTTTGGAGGGGGGGTTAAATGATCAGCTGTAACTTTGGAACTACTTACAAGCCACACCCAGTTATTGGCTGCATTTTTGCTTCCGAAAAAGAAAAATATAGTTTAACGCTGCGGCGTTATTACCGGGAAATACGGTATACACATAATTATGAATGCCTGATATTTGCACATTGACTCATATATGCCTGTTCTTTTCTATAAAAACAAAGCGATAGCTATCGTTTTTGCAGAAATTTGCATAAAGTTCATTTTTATCATTTATATAAACCATGAATTTTTTACTGTCAGTGTCATTTTTTTTTATGGTGAGCTTCAAAAAACATGTTGTTCCTTAACTTTTGGAGGCCAGTATACATCCATATTTGCTCCTTATAAAACCTGTTTCTATCAAGTTTAGGGGATGGAAGACTTCAACATGGATGTTCAGTAATTTTGGCTATAAAGATTGTATTCTTATTAACAGGGCATTTAATTTTTGTAATTAAAGCAAAAATGGCCAATTTAGTTAATTTTTTCCCATTTGTCAAAAATTAAAGATTTATTTTACTTGAACTTTTCAGAAAGAAAAGCTGGATGAAGTGATGGAGGAAATTCGCTTACTGAAGAGCATTGTACTTAAACAAGAGGTTCGTATTAGAGAGCTTGAAAAGAAAGTTGAGGAGCAAAAGATCCAACCTCCTGACGCATCAGCAGAAGAAAACAACAAGCAAAACCAAGTTAACAATAATCATGAACCAGTCAGCATAACAGTAGATGAAGTGTAATGCAGTTTCATTCTCCAATATTTAAAATGAGATTTTAAAAGAAAATGTATTTATAATGGTTAAGTAGGAAAAAAATTACTCTTTTTCTGCTTTCCAAGCAAAGTAGCTCGATGAGCAATTTACTGTAAGTGGAAAGTTCCCTGGTAGAGCTGACTCAGGCTGTGTGATATAGATAAAATAAGACTGCTAATTTTTCTGAATACAGATTAAGTATTTTTGAAAAGCTATTTTAACTTTATTGGTGGTTTGCCTTCAAGGTTATCCAAAAAGTGCTCAACTTTTATAATATTTTCATATTTAGGAATAATATAGTTTGAGTGGAGTAAGGTTTTAACTGCAGTCTAGTGTGTATTTTTATTTTTTGAAGGTTTATATTAATGTTCAATTAACTTTTGTAAATACCTTTAGATATCTATTTTGGATGAATAATGCTTTTGTAAATATGGTAGTGTTTAAATAGAAGAAGAAAAATCCTTAAAAAACCTGAGGGGGCTAAAGTTAATTGATATGACTCATGTTCGATGTCAGTGCCAATTGAAATTTTATAATTAGGATGTGTTTTGCATCTGCATGCTATTTATTTTCCCAGTTTTGCATTCATTAAAATTTTATCTTTACATCAGATATGCAATGTATATAGATATTTTTTAAGTTGTGTGCATAGTTTGATGTGTGAATGGATAGTTGGAGATTTGCTCGTTAAGTTTAACTACAGTTGTGAAAACTATTTTGTAAGTAACAAGAGTATTTTTTTAATATGGTTTTTTGAGCACTGTGCCTGTTTTTACTGAATATGTTACCATGAATTTATTTTGTGAGTGGTTTATTGTTTGAATAGCCAATAAATGTTTTGATAAATTGTAATTTACAATATCACAATTTACTGTGAGAGAAAATAGATTTTGTACTGTCTAATGCTGAAATTCAATATTCAAAGTGCATTAGTCGTGGTTTGAAATTTGGTAGTCCTTAGTAGTTCGTGTGTTCAGTATGTACTACTAAGGACTACCAAAGTCATGTGTCAAGATTTATCAACATATAGGGGATATGTATGGAGGGGCATCCCTTCCCTGCATTCCTTTTATAATGTTGGATGTGCTGAAATTAGAAGTTTTAGAACTAATATCGATCTCATATTGGTAAACAGTACTATTATTACAGTATTTTATTAAGATGCAGTGATGGAGATATATTAGCTGAACAATTTATTGAACTTGATGTAAAAAAAGCCTGAAGCTAAAAAGTATATAGAGTTGAATGATTATATTTGACATTAAGCTAAAACAAATTTCTTTTTATATTAAGTTTCTTACAGCCAAGGAATTATGTTTAACATTTTGATTAAAGTACCTTAGCGGTTAAATTATATTAGTTGCTGTATGTAATGTAATCAGTTTAATTTTCAGTTTCCTGTAAATTAGTTGTATTATTTTATGTTTCAAAAATTATTAACATTATAAGGTCATTAAAAAATTACTAAGACTTAAGTTGCTAGGCATATACTGTTATGTTGAATAATGAATATGTCTTCAATTTCTGGAGAATATAATCCAAAACTTTAAATTTTTGTAATTTAAAAGCAAAAAAGGATGGATAGTATAAAATCATTAAAAACACATTAAAATCCGTTTGTAGCACTTTCGGTGTCGACTACCACCTTCTTCAGCTCAGGTCTTAGTTCCAAATGCCCAGCTCTCTTTCTCAGCAAGGCGTTCCACCCAGGATCTATCTGCGCATGCGTCATATCATTTATAGCGCCATCTGTGGTAATAATCTGTAAGGCTTCCATGTTTAGGGCATAACTGTTTTTGTACTTGGCGAGCCAATTACAAAAACAGTTATTATGCCCTAAACATGGAAGCCTTACAGATTATAACCACAGATGGTGCTATAAATGATATGACGCATGCACAGATAGATCCTGGGTGGAACGCCTTGCTGGGGAAGAGAGCTGGGCATTTGGAACTAAGACCTGAGCTGAAGAAGGTGGTGGCTGCCACCGAAAGTGCTACAAACGGATTTTAACGTGTTTTTAACTGTTTTTAATGAGTTTAAATTTTTTTCAGTATTAAAATTCATTTTGAGAAGTGTTTTTAAGCAAGCTTTTAAATAAATATTAAACAAATAAAACATTAGCTAACATTAAATTATAAATGTATTGGAAAAACTTATTCCAATAGCAAGATCTGCTTTGTCTTTTATTTTTTAGAATTTAAAAAATGTCTTTACACTGACTCACAAACAAGTGTATTGATTCTTCATTACTGTTGTTTGAAAACTAGATTTTACTACTACTTTTCATGCATTTGAGTAAGAATAAAAATCTCATTATTTGCTAAGTAGGAATGTTATTGTTTTAAGTGATATTTTAACAATATTGCATACCAAAAATGTGTAGTTATTAGAAAATGCGAATCTCTTGCTCATTTCATTGCTTTTTTAACTTTTGTATTTACAATTTATAGATTTTTTTAATAAAGTAGTAAATAGGCTTCTTGTGTTTTTATTGAAAGAATGTTTTTCACCAATGCATAATTCTCTTAGTAAAGCACTGAGCTTAAAGAGGCAATTTAATGATTAAAAAAGAGAAAGAAAACTGTTTAAAATTACTGATAATTTTAATACTACAAAACTTGTTGTAAAACATGACATCACAGTTTTCTGTTTGATTTATTGGGGAAAAAAATCTAATTCATAAATTACTACACATAACATATAAATATAAAAGCCAATAATATAAAACCCTTTAAATATGCGGTGGCCACAAGATGAAATCATCTAATTCCAGCAAAAAAGATGTACAGTCAACTCCCGCTAATCCACGACTCTATAATCCGCGAACGCCTGTAACCCGCGATATATTTCAAATGTAAACTAGCAAGTTTGTTTACATTTTGAGCGGCATTTGACTGGTAGTATTACTGTTATAGAAGTTATTTGATTGGCTGAATGTTATAAAGACAATTGTTAATGCTTTTGCACAGGTATTTGAAGTAAATAACTTCATATATTTGAGCATATTATCATATAATTAAACCGTACAGAAACTTATATCCTAAGATGCATGTGTTCGATGAATGGATGTAAATAACAAACTCCGAAGCAATGCACCATCCAATCACATCGCTTCACTCTTTTACTGAAACCCAACGAAAACGTTTGTTCTATGAGAGAGAGAAAAACTTGCAATTGGTTGTCAGAGACGATCGTAAAGATTGACTAAACGTGAGTTGTTATGTAACATGTTTAACTTTAAACGCAAACCGCGATTTGACAGGCGACACAGCAGTTGTGCAATTTTCCGATTCTCCCCCCCCCCTACCTCACCCTTTTGATCTTCTGTCTAGCGATTTATTATGCAACAAAAACTTTCTCCACATAACTGTAGTTCTGTAGGAAGAAAGAAAGAAAAGCATAAACAGACCACATGGCATTTTTCTTTGTTTACATTTAACTGCCGGGGGGAGCAACAGCAAAAATAATGAATCATCAGCACTTGAAATGTAATACATGAGTGTGTGAAGAGGATAACATTCTTTTCCTTTTTAAAGCTTATATAATAGCATAGAATATTTTTACATAACGAGAAACCGAAAATTACCTCACAAGATCTAAAATTAATATAATACTGAGATATCAAATATACAAATGATGCACCTCATGCCCCACCCCCTTCGTGAGCAACTAGTGAAATTCCTCCCTTTCTGATTGCGCTTGTTTATTTTTTTAATAGGTATATTTAGTTAGATACGGTCTTTCAAAGAAATTAAAAACAACAACTGCCCTTTAAAAAAAAAAATTGTTTGTTTGTTGAAAAACTTCCGGATTTGTGGTCCCCTACTGTACTATTACTTTTGAAGAAGGGTTAGCTCTGCGAGACAAGTTTTTAAACATTTTGCAAAAGCAATCATTTGTCAGTGACCAAGAGTTACTGACAATTAGAAGGCTTCAGGACAAAATTTCTGAAGAAAAATTAAAATCTCTTAGACAAATTACAATCACTGCAATGTTTAAAAAAATGAAAAATAAATAAAATATTTAGCGAGAATTACTTTTAATTTTGTATTAGTAATTGTATTTAATATTAAAAATAGTGTTTTAGTTCAGCAGCATAAATATTTTCTTTCATCTGTCCTTTAGTAAATTCTCTGTAAATTTAATTGTATTATTTATTGTATTTATGTTGACATTTAATTGTGTATTTATTCAACAGCATATGCATTTTCTTTCATAATTTCCTATTTGTTTACAGTAAATTGACTACAAATAATATACTTACAATATACTACAAATAATAATATTAATAAAAATTATTAATTCAGAATTTAAAGGGAAATTCTAAATATAAAAATGTAAACATAAAAATGACCTATAATCTGCAAAATCCTGTAATCCGCACAACCCTTGGTGCCAGTGAGTGCGGATTAGAGGGAGTTGACTGTATAAACATTTATAAAATTTCCTCAGTTTAAGAAATAACGTCCATAGTTTCCATAAAACAACTAAATCATGACAAAGCTAGGGGGTGAAGCTTTAAATTTTGTATAGTGGTATATGCAAAAATTTGAATTGAGGGGGGGGGGTGTACACCAGAGCTGCAAGTAAAGCATGTGACCCTGATGGTGTGCTAGCCGGGATGCAAAAATCAGTATCGGTTATAGTTCCATGGAATAAGGGCACCCTAATTATGGTTTGACCTAGGAGACATAAACTCTAGTTGCAGCTGTGATTACCTCATTAATGTGTGGCTGTCAAGAAATATGTGATATTTTTATATTTATTGTTTCGTGATATTTTCATTTTTGGCAGGGGCAAAGACATTTTTATGTTAGGAATACATTCTGCTGTGTTAAATGGTTTTATATTACTTTTGAGAAGTGCAAAACTTTACATGTGCAGCTTGGATAAATTTTTATGTGTTAATATTATAATGTGCTGTGTCTAGAGGTGGGAAAAACCGTTATTTTAAAAGAACAGTTGTTCACCGTTCTCGTTCTTTTTCCTGTTCTTTTGAGAACAGATTCTTTGGAAAAAACACTCAAAATACTGGTGTTAAACAATAAAGTAAATAAAAAACTTTGTAAAAAACACACATAAGATGTTATAGGTAAGTGGATACGCACGTTTCAACCAAAAATTGTTTTGGCCTCCTTCAGTCCAAGCCCTACGTTGCAAGCAACACAGGGAACTGAAAAGAGAAAAACAAGCAAGATGTTGCCACAAGGGGCAAAGAAAAGTCGAACAAAACCACGGAGAGGGGAGAAAAAAAATATAAATAAAAAAAGGGGGGGGGAAAGGAAGGAAGCACAAAAAAACAGAAATAAAAAAGTTGCCTGTGTTGCTTGCAACGTAGGGCTTGGACTGAAGAAGGCCAAAACAATTTTTGGTTGAAACGTGCGTATCCACTTACCTATAACATCTTATGTGTGTTTTTTACAAAGTTTTTTATTTACTTTAACAGATTCTTTGATTTATGGTAGCTTTATTATGACTATTTTATTCAATTTAAAAATTAAAATATGTCTTTTTTAACATGTATTATACTTTAGTACAATTGTAAAACCCGCAGTGGTCTGGACACTAAACTCTGTTCCCATAAGAACAGGAAAAGTGAAGCAGCATTCGGCACGGCCAGTGCTTGGGAGGGTCAACTTCCTCTCGGCTCGACTGCTGTGTGACCATGTACCCTAATGGGAGCTGGTGCACGTAAAATCCGTCGTGGCTTCAATGTCCTCCAAATTGTTAAACGATACCTCTGGGGGTGCCGATTTCAGGGGGTGGTTCCCTCCTCTGGAATTGGTTCAAAATTATCGGACCCCAAGCTGAGTCGGACTTCCTCCCACGGGGGCTCATTAAAATGGAAGCCGCCCCTTCCGACCATCGCCTGCCTATTTGAGGGATCTGACACTGCCCCGCGGTTGCCAGAGGGCATTAGCAACAACAACAACAATTGTAAAAGGTTTTTAAAAAACTTTGCAACCAACATTCTGGCTTTCTTCAATCAAGTATATTAAAAGTAATTTTTCAGAAAAATATTTTAATTATATTAACGTTCTATAATATACTGTTAAATATGCACATCTTTTTAAAATCAAAATGTATTCCAATGCTTTTTATTTACTTTTGTTATCCTTACTCATAGCATGTAGGTAAAAATAAATGGAAAAACTGAAATTCTAGAGAGAATTATTTAGGCCAGGCTTAATTTTCGATTACTTACCTGAGTAATACAATATTGCTTACATTAGTAAACAATATTTGATTCTGAAAGCTCTTTAAATGACATAATATTCATAACTGTTTGATTAGACTTTTCAGTATTTTAATTAAATATAGTGAAGCACTATAGAAGAGCTAAAGAACTAGTATACTTCTGTGTCACTTTCATTAATTTAAAATCCGTATTTAGTAAATATTTCAAAATCTTCATTTTTTAAACGTTAATTTACTTGAACTGAATATAAATTTAAGTACAGTAATGGCTGATTCAATATACACGATATAGATATATGATTGTATATACTTCATACACAGTATGATAAACAATATTAGATTCACTTAAAAAATATAAATTACAAATTTTTGTTCATTTTATGGATTAATTTATTTAGATAATTGTTATCATTATTTACAAGACATAAAAATGATCCAACCACAGAAGTGTTTATTCAACGATTCGATGAACAATATTCCAAGATGCTGATGCAATAACTAAATCTAAACTGAGACAAAAATCAATTCTAACTAAACACCAGTTTTGTTTTCGTTTGTTCTGCTTCAGCACTACTACAGCAAACTGCCGAAGATGACAATCTGCAATGAAATCCCCCCCGCCCCCTTTCCTAGTGTTATTCCCAGTCCACACCATAAATTTCATGGTAAAGCGAAAGTAACGCAATAGGCAGTGCCTTCAAACCAGAAGATGTCATTTTCAACACCCCCACTTTGGAATACATTCGGGAAAGCTTCGACCCTATAGTCAAAGTCATAACTCTTGGAGGAGGGGGGGAGGTTGTAGGACCGCTGGAGAGGGAGTACCCCCTTCAAGGCCATACCCAGGGGTCTGGTCCACCACACCCCCGAAATTTAAAGTTTTGTTAACAAACTAATAAAGATGAAGTCTTTGTGAAAAATTAATTCAACCTTTCTTTCGTTTGGTCGCCCTCCGAAATTTTTGTCCGGATTTTTTTTTTCAGGATACAGCTCTGACTCCTTGTACCAGAGGAGGTGAAAAATGAAGTCTGCTCCCCCCACCTCCCAATTTAAAATGTTTTTAACAAAATAATAATGAAGTTGTTTTATGAAAAATTCACTCTTTTCCACCGTTCAGTCTGCCTCTTTACCTTAAAAAAATTTTATTGTTCCAGGTCTAGCTCCAAAAGGTTATGGATGCGGCTCGAATAATTAAAAAAAAAAAAAAAAAAAAATTCCTTCTTCGACTGCAACTACAAATAAAAATATATGTCTCAGGCTCCAGCTTAAAAGATATGGCTTTGGTTCCAATGACAAACAGTTTTAGCTCTAAAGTTTAGATTCTAACTCAAAATATTAAATAAATCCATCTCAAGTTAAAAAAAAAATCATAGTGTAGCCTTCAGGTTAAAAATATACGGCATGGACCTGCACATTTCGAATGGGGGAGCCCACAAAAGAGTCGATTCACTCTTAGAGCTTAAAAAGAAAAAATGAGTTGTTTCAGCTTAAAAAGTACATGTTCCAGCTTAAAAATTAGACTCCGTTTAAAAAGCTGTAAGTATCAGGCTTCAGATTAAAAATAATACGCGTGTATAAATATATCGATTGCTTCGACTACGATTTAAGAAAATGAATAAGACTTTGGCATATAAAATAACATGGCTCCGAAAATCCAGATTAAATGGCTTCCGACCAGGGCCATACCTAGAAAATAATTTCGGAGTCTGGGAGCATGGTATATTGGGATAAAAATTTCAGGATATATCCCCCACACCCAATTTCTGTCTAATTTAGCAAGATTAATTTTTTTTTATTATTATTACGTAAACATTTTGTTCAACCCCTCACCATGGGCACCGGCAGAATATTTCCCAGGAGGGGGGGGGAGGGCAAAGACTACTTCAACGTATGGCTACCATGTTGGAAAGAGCAAAAAAGCAAGGGAAAATACTGCATACAAAAATCCAGGGGGGGCATTGCCCCCCCACTTGCCCTATGCTGCCGGCACCCATGCCCTCACCATCCCCACACTGAAAAAATTTTCTGGTTACGTCCCTGTATAAATATACCATGTACATATAATGTAATAACTTCGGGGGAGTGGCGTCCGACCCCCCCCCCCCCCCAATCTAAGTACATCCTTGCTTCTGACTCCAAGTCTACAACTTTGACTCTAGCTCAGAACTTAATTAAAAGCAAAAGAACAGGGAACAGATCAATAAAAGAACACCGTTCACCAAAGAACACTTCGTTTAACCTGTTCAGCAAAAGAACGCCTTTTACCCCGTTCTGCAAAGAACACCAGTTCAGGAAAAGAATGCTGAACTAAATGTTCCAGCTCACTGATCGCTGAACTCCTCCTCCAGCCATAATCAAAGAACTTGTTCTTTTTCAACCAATAGGAGAGGGCTGCTCCAAACAGGTTCTTTTTCAGACAATAAGAGATGGCTAAAAGCATATCAAGCGAAGGCGCGTTTTATATGGAGATAGTGTAATGCTTATATTATTGTTTGAAGTTGATAAAATATTTTTTTCAATTTGTTCGTGTTTCAGACTATCATTATTATTAAATTTTTTACTTTGAAATTGAGTAGTTTGGCTGGAATAATAAAAATTGACGAATTGTTTTCCTGTGAGTGCATTTCGTATTGAACATATAAGACAGGTTCTTATTCTTAATCCGGGTCTACTCTAAATTATGGTAGGTTGGGTTAAAAGTTCTATTCCCCCCCCCCCCCCCAGATAGTCATCTTCGTTATCATTATTTCTCAAAATAACTAAGATTCCACAATTAGAATTTGATAAAGCTAAAATTGTGAACTTCTGTCCCCACCATCAGATACGTAGCCAATGTGGGGGAGGGGTCTGGCCCCCCAGAATTTAAATTTTTCTTAGCAAAAAAATATTAATCATGCCTTTCAATGAGAAATTTCACCTTTAAGGCATTTTCCAAAATTTCTCTTTTCAACGCGCTTGCCTGCCATAAAATTTTGAAGCGTCAGACCTTAATGAACTGAGAACATGTTTTTGCCGTGATCACTGAACAGGGTGTTCCCGTTCTTTCTTGAGAACAGGTTCAAAAGAACAGGGTGTTCATTCTTTCCCCATCTCTAGCTGTGCCATTTGCAAAAAAAAAAGTTATTTTACAATTCTATCAAAGTTCCAACACTTGAAGGCCACTGTCATCAGAATCCATGTCGGAACGATCTTCCATCTATTCCCACCGTCAGGCAAAGGATAGAGAAAATCCCCCCCCTAGTCCCAGTCGCAACCGGCTTTTATACTCTCAGGAATATACTGTCGTATGCAATAGAGATGGCCAATGATTCGATGAGTCGAATCAGTGATTCGAATCTTGGTACTGAGTGGCTCAGTCTTTACACTCACTCTCTACTGATTCGAATCTCAAGCCCTCAAGGGAAATACATTCCAAGTGCGAAGGGAAGAAAAACTTATTTTCCCTTTGCCGTTCCCAGAGATTTTCCCTTACTCTTTCAACTCTTTTCGACTCTTTACGACTCTGAGTCGATAGATGATTTGAAACAGTAAATGAGTGGGTGTGGGTGAGTTGGTCACTGAGTTGGTGCAGCAACGAATCTTTACTGATTCAGTGTTTCGCTCTGTTTCGGTGATTGTATACTATCGTTGAGATTCGTTAGTTTTTCGAATCTTCTATCGACTCAGAGTCGAAAGGAGCCGAAAAGAGTTGAAAGGATGTTTCATTTAATTGGAGGGGTTTTTTCGAATCTTCTATCGACTCAGAGTCGAAAAGAGTTGAAAGGATGTTTCATTTAATTGAAGTTTTTTTTCGAATCTTTGGTGTTTCATTTCTTGGTTGGTGGTCGGATTTAAAGTTTTATCTGTCTGTGGGTGTGGAGTGGGTCGAACATCGTTTGCTTTTGGCGGGGGGGCATAGGCGTTACTTCCTAAGGGCAAGAGGGGTCAATCTCCCCCCCTAAAAAAAAATTAAGAAAATCCCTCCTTCCAACTTGTCTGGCTGATTTAATATTTGTTTAAAATTTAATGAAACATCCCTTTTCTACTTTTAACTTCAATATATGTCCCCCTGCCCCCACCCTCAAAAAAAAAAAAAAAAAAAAAAAAAAAACGGAACGTTAAGTTTACATGGTGGCGGATTTTCATGTGAAGGGAAATAGAATGAAATAAAGTTAGGATTGTGCTTGTCACTTTTAATGAAGAATACAGGGGCGGCATTAAGCGCTCTCACAAAAGGACTTTGTAGTAAGCAAAATAACATTTCGCTTTATTGCAGCAGATTTCGTTTTTTTTTTTTTTTACCTTGTTTTTCGTTTAAGGGGAATGATTTTATTTTCTTTCGTAATTCAGAGAAATACAAAATAGGGTCTAAAGCAGTGGCGTAGTTAGTGTTATTGACAGTGGCGTAGCCAGGATTTTATTTCGGGGTGGGCTGGGTATCAAATTTAAAGATAAAGTTCAATTGTAAGCTAAGTAAAGGGTCCCATTTTTTTTGGGGGGGGGGCAGCAGCCCCTCAGTAGGAATGGGCCAAAAATCGACATATCGGTTTTATTTCAACATCAAATATCCGATATTCCCATTTTCATTTCAGTGAAATCTCGAATTCGATAAAGGGCAAAAATACAGGCCAGCCAGGGGCGTAGCCAGAAATTTTTCATGGGGGGGGGGGTTATGACTACTGCAACTCATATATATGTATACGTGTGTATGATAATGTAGTGAAGAATATACATTTTGTATGGCAAAAAATTCCTCATGGGGGGTTATGACCCCCCTAACCCCCCCCCCCTTGGCTACGCCTCTGAGGCCGGCGATAAGAAAATCCTGAGATCAATACCAGCTTTTGCTACTGCTTTCTCTCCGTTGATGACGATGCTGGATCGCGGAAAAAACAGCTCCATGGTTTATTAGTCTAATTACCATAATTAATTAACGTATATCCCGGAAACTATCCACCGGAGCGCGTTTTTATTGATTCTCGACCCCCCATAGGCTCAACAGCCCATCGATACTTAAAATTTCGAATGCTTTGACACCAAACTTAACCTTTTAATCTTACAGGCCCGGGGGGTCATACGAAGCTCCCCTATATTTTCAATTTGGGCATTTTAAACACTAGCCTCCTTCGGCGGCATCTCCAAAGCCTGGAAACCATCCCACAGCCAATTTCTACATGTTTGCAGTCCTTTTAAGCCTCAATCATGGTTAATTAGTCTAATTACCATAATTAATTAACGTATATCTCGGAAACTATCCATCGGAGCACGTTTTTATTGATTCTCGACCCCCCCTTAGGAACTCCCATCGTTGCATAAAATTTCGAATGCTTTGACACCAAACTTAACCTTTTAATCTTACAGGCCCAGGGGGTCATACGAAGCTCCCCTGTATTTTCATTTCGGGCAGTTTAAACACTAGTTTTACTCGAGCAAGGAGAGAGAGATGCTAACTGCCCGAGAACTCAGCGGAGAAGAAACCCGATGAATGGGTGAAGGGTGTTTAAATAGTACGGCTTTCAGCGCAGAGAGAGGGAAAATTTCTTTAGTTGTTTTATTGATTCAAGATTCGAATCATCGAAGTAGTGAGTGAGTCGAGATTCGAATCAGTAAAATGAGTCGAACCGCCCATCTCTAGTATGCAGGCACCGGTCGTCGAATGATTCATTCCAAACCATGGAGTCTAATGTTGATAAAAAATAATTAACTTCATAAATACTTTGTCGATATCAAAACTGTAAGGACGTTGCATATAACTTTGTAAATGACGATAATTGTCCATCTTTTAGCCATTATTACATCCTGTTTTAAAATTATTTTCACATGAATGAATCGTGAACATCCGCAACATTAGGCGATTCTTTGTCGATCTGGCAACACCAACTTCGTTTTCACACGTGTACGGGGGGGGGGGGCTAAGATCGGCATGGCCACCCGATCTTTCAAATGACGTTCCTTGCAGAGGTGCCGACTTAACAAATTTCTGTGGGTGTCCTAAAAGTCCAGAGGGGGGAAGGTGGGAGGTTTAACAGGGATGCTACACCTGCGACATTTGCGACAAACTGAGACAAAACCGCCGGCCTGCGCCATTTTGCGACATTCGGTACGATTTTGGCCGTATCTGCGCAATTCTGCGCCAAAACAGCGAACATGAGTAATTTTGAATCTGACTCACGGGAGCGCGACCACGTGTTGAGAGTTGTGCCGAACATTCCGGTCCTCAAAATAAACCTCCGGCCGGTATTGGAGAAAGAAAAGCTCCCGGTGTAAAGGCAGGGTGCGTAGCGACTTGAAAAGTGCTTAAAAGGTGCTTGATTTTAAAAATTGTTTTCAAGCACTCTTGAAAGTGCTTATTTTTTTCATAAATTCCCTTAAGGTGCTTGAATTTGTAAGGAAGTGCTTATTTTTTTCTGAGCTTCCGGCAGAAACCTTTATAAACACTACGCCGCTAACGAAAAAAACTTTTTCCCTCCCATCCCATGCTTATTCATCTTTAAAACGGAAGAGCGTGCCTAAAAGCGGGTGCAGGTGGTTCACTGTTGACCATGACATGACAATAGTAATGCTGACTCACATTTGCTGGCATAAGAGCCAGTCTGGGCTTGATTGTTCTTAAACTACTGAATATCAACCAAAACTAGTCTGTTGCACCCGATGCGAGTTTAATCATTCTACCCCCCCCCCCACACACAAAAAAAAATTCATCTATAAGTTATGTTTTTTCGCCGTGTGGCTTTGCGCCTTCTGAAGCAGCACTTTATCGAATAAACACTGCCTTTATGCTATTATTACGGTAGAAACATAGGCGCCGACTTCATGGGGCTTGAAGGGGCTTCAGCCCCCCCAATATTTTTATTCAGGGGGCTGAGCCCCTTCAAAAACTTCACTCCAACTTTTTTTGTCAAATCATATTTCTTTCTCCAAATCGGTTAAACTTAAGAATCCTAAAAATAGAGAATGTATCGCTAGCTTCTTCTGTCTCCCACTCCGCTTTTTCTTTCACAGGGATTCACGTCACGTTACGTACAGGGAATTACGTTGGGCGCCTGTAATGCCTTAAGGCACGGATGTCAACCTTCTTTATCAAGTGCGCAAGCACAAACAAATGACCATCAGATAGCTAGGCAAAAAGAAACGGGTGTTTTCCCCCACAAGAACCCTTCAGATTTTACACCGTGACACAATTGATGATGGAATTGCTTTCTAGTAGGGAGAAGACTGCGTTTTTTTTAGGAGGGTCGTTCTCATGTAATGTAATCTTTCTTTTTTAAATCAGTACAGCAAAATCTTTCACTTTTGTTCTATTGTGAGATACAGACTCTTCTGTAGACGTCTGACCATAAGGGAGATTTTCCCATTGTGCAAAACTGCAAACGATTGTGACATTCCCATTTCCCAGCAGTATTAAGTTTCGATGCTGAAAATAAACCGTTTAAATGTGACTTAAAAACAATTCAAGGCAGAAAATTGAAATCATGAAGAACCTTGTGAGATAGATGAAAAATTGATGTTTAATACAGTTTCGGATATAGACAGTATTCATTTCTTTATACGCTTTATCAAAACTTTACTAATATCGAACGCTTAACGTTTCTGATTTAGCTACAGTTAAGAGCTAAATAAAAAATGATTTCATAAAAATCTTCGAGCAGCACAACTTCTGGATTATATTTTATAATTGCTTGCTCTTATCTTCTCTCTTTACATATAAAACTCTATCCCCCATCAAGGGCGTAATCAGAGGTGGGGGGGGAGGGCTACGCGGGCTGAGCACTACTTAGCTGTCTCCCAGCCCCCCTACGATTTTCAAAAATTTTTGTTAGTTTACACATAAATAAGAAAATTTAGAAACGAACATTTGAAAACCATGAAATCTTTAAGAAGACTCGTTGTTTTAGGCGAATTTCGGTTCATTATTTTGCTACTCTTGGCTGCATATGGTGCCAGTGGCGGTTCCAGAGGGAGGTCATAGTGGTCATGGGCCTACATTAACCATCTCGCCAAGAAAGAAGGAAGAAAAAAAACGAGGGCCCAAGCCGAGCTTGGACAAGGCCCAAAATTCAGAGAGGCCTTGATCATGTGCATACATATCATATTGTGTTGCTGAAAGAGAATTCCTCTTTAGAAAACCATTAGTCTCTGACTAATTTACTTTATTTTATAACAACACTAAAGTATGCACACAATATTCTGACTATGTGCTCAGTCGTTGTTCCTTGGCAGAAAAATATGCAGCCGTTTTGTAAATATGTGCATTCATCCATATTCATCCATACATAGAGGGCAAAGGAAAGGGGAGTCACAGGGAGCATGATTAACGTAAGGGTGGATGGGGTAGTTGCCTCGAATCCACAATGAAAGAAAACGATCAAAATCAAAAAATGGTTTTAGAAAAATGTGTGAATTGGGCGTGTGATACATATACTCGTATTCGACCCCCACCTCCACCCCACACTTGCAAATAGCCTCCCTCTTCTGTAAAAGCACTCTATGAAGCACCTATGTTTGTAAATTATTATTTATGGAATATCAAACTAGCGTAACTGCTACAAAACCATAAAAATTATAGAGGAGGAAGGAGGGGGCTGTCATGGGGAAAGCGGGACTATACCTAAACAGGGCCGGATTACCCATTAGGCTGAGTAGGCTTTCACCTGTGGGCTCCTACCATTTTAGAGGCCTGCGTTAAAATTTAGAAGGAAAAAAATATAATCAAACATTATTAAAGCTATTTTAGTGTTAATATTTATACAGTATATGTATATGTAACTCTGAGAAAATAATTCTGATTCATTATTGACTTCGTACACAAGAAACACTTTTTGGCATTGTACACTTCTTAATTGAAATTTGAATGAATATGTGCTAGAAAGTTTGAAGCTGACTATTTAGCTTGAATTTTTATGTGCACATTTCAGTGATACCTTGCATTAGATGGATGTATATTTTGCAAATTCAATAAGGAGAACTTTTAGCACTATGTTTACACGAACGGGCTATGGTAATCATAAGAAGGCTTATAAACAAAATACCCTTCCTACCCCAGTCATCACAATCAAATTTTATACAACTTTTTTCCGTTCTGAATAAAAATTAATTTTCGTATATTGTTGCACAAATATCATCAGAATAAATTTCAAATAACATAATTCGTTATGGTTTTAGTTTATAAAATGAATACTATGTATCCATTTTGCCAAAGCGTCTCTGACTTACCAATTGCTAGTGTGCTAGTTTAATTTGTTTTGATAATTGTTAAGGTAATCTGGAACAATTTTCCAAATAGAAGGGTGATTTAGAGTGCAGTGGAGTTTTTATATATGTTTTAAAAATAATATGGCGTAGACTATGATTTCGAATTAGATTTCATTCATTTTGTTTCCATTTTTCATATTATTGAGCATTCTTAAAAATTGTCTGTAAATATCTACAATAATTCAGAGTGATAATTTTGGCATTGTATATCTGTTTCTGTGTTATTCCACTTTTAAATGTAAAGCACGATTATATTTTATACAACTTTTTTCCTTACTGAATAAAAATAAATTTTCATATATTGTTGCACAAATATCATCAAAATATGTTTCAAATAGCATAATTCATTATGGTTTTAGTTTATAATTTGATTACTATGTGTCCATTTTGCCAGGAGCGTCTCTGATTTGCCAATTGCTTATGTGCTGGTTTAATTTGTTTTCACAATTGTTAAGGTAATCTGGAACGGTTTTCCAAAAAGAAGTGTGCATGCAGATTTTATATGTTATTAAAGTGCAATGCAGATTTTATATGTCGAGTTTTCTATGCCAAGTTCCACACGAAGCCCCCCCGCCACCGGCCTAGATCCCTCGCGCAGATAGTTGGCCATAACACCACATTTCAACATTTCTTTTCATTTTTAATGTTATTGAAAGATTATATGAGTATTCTTAGTTTAATGTAAAATGAATATTTTCAGTATTAAAATGTTTATGAAGACCTAAAATAGTGTAGACTCTGAATTTTGATATATTCTCGCACTTGGATTTCTTTGTTAAATCATTTTTAAATGTTAACAAGGATGATATTATTGAAAAATTAATTTTTTTCCTGATGTGAAAATACTATGAGAATGAATTTAAAAGTATATTTTATTTATTTATTTGTTTTTACAATTCAAATCACGGAAATCAGTTTAAAATGTATGTGTCGAAGAGAGGACTTGTAACTTTGTATGATGGTTTGTATATTTGTTTGATTTGTTTTAATACATGGAAAGGAGGTATTTATTACTTCTTTGTTTATTTTTTAAAAATAATTTTAAATGTAATCTGTAAAAAGTTGTCAAAGAAATGTAATTTAAATGTGATCCGTTTTTCTGTCTTAAAGTAGTGCGACATTTAATTAAAGTCGATTCAATTTATGGGTATTTCATTATGTAGTAAAATAAAAAATACTATTTTATATTAGTAAAAATTATCTCTGATGAATGTTTGCAAGTAAATAAAATAATCCAGATTTTAGTATTTCGTCTCGTTTGTACTTCTAGGGTATTTTGAAATATTAGCTGGAGTAATGTTTTGCAGAACAGTTTTCCACATTTGACTGCATGCATTTTCTTTCCTATGAAATTATCATTAAATACATTTCGAAAAAGATTTTACTTGTTTTGCTGTTATTAATTTAATTAAAATTCAGTTGTTCTTTCAGAAGGGAGATTTGCTTTCTCCATATGTGTACTGAAGACTGATTCGAGATCTTGAGTTCAAATACTTAATTTAAAAAATGAGTTCAAAAAATTTTTGAAAAATTTATTAAATGGAATTCCTTTTATTTTCATGAAAGTGTTATGTTAAAAAAGCACATTTTGAAATCTCAATTCTAAAATTTCTGAACCCCTTTATTATACTGACGGAGAGAAGGATTTTGTGTCCCCCTGTCCACCTCCGTAAGGATACGAGCCCCCCCAATAATTTTTACAAGTCGGCGCCCGTGGGTAGAAAATCAACTACGAGTAACTGGCGAACTCGAGAAACGCTGAGTGCTTTAAATAAATCCCTATGTTATAAATATCAAAAGTAATAAATTAATAGAAACATGGAGTTGTCGCACAACATTCAAAGCTTAAAACAAACAATTTGCTGAAGCACGCTCACTACGTAATCAACAGCTGGCCGTCCATGAAAAAAAATATTGTTTGACTGGAGCCTCCTCATCGGCTCGCTTCCGAACTTTTTGCGAATGCAAGAAGTTTTTTACATGTTATTTATTTATTTCCAGAAATTCGCCTTTGTGAATATAAAAATTCATATGTTTTATATGAAATCGGTCACTGATTAATTCGAAAATGGAAATCGTAAGCTTCGTAAAATAGCGGTAAATACTTTAAAACATTATATGGGAAGAGGGATAAAAGGAGATATTTTTACCATTTATCTCCCCTCCCCCTTCCTCCCGAAATATATCTCAGTGCGATGCTTCTTTTTTTTTTTTGGGGGGGGGGGAGGGAAGAGATCGTGGATGCGGCGTTTCTTCCATAAATTACGGTAGTAATTTTGAAATTTACCTATTCATACTTGTCAATTTATGTGCTTTCAGTTTGAAGGTTGCACCTTTTCACCGATTTTTACGATTTTACGCGAAACTGCCATTTTTTTACGCTTTCCCCACGTATTTTTACGATTTTACGTGAAACTCCCGTTTTTTTACATTTCCACCGATTTTTACGATTTTACGCAAGACTTTTTAAATTTGGCATCTTAATAATAATTTCATAGAAACCAAACATGTGTAAAATGCAGTTGCAATTGTTATGATTTCAGGCTTGCTCCACTTAAAAATGAGGTGGCCACCCAAAAAATTCAGGCCATTGCAAAAGAGCTTGGAGAAGCTGAAAGAGGAAACAGATTTAAAAATTTTCTTCTAGAGATAAACTGAAATAAAATTAGTTGAAAGAAACAAACTTGGAAAAAAAAAAAAAAAGAATTTTAGTTGAGACATACAGAGACAAAAAGGAATTTTAATTGAGACAAAAAGGGATTTTGATTGAGACGATGCTGAGACAAACTGGGGTTTCAGCTGTAGCATCCCTGGTTTAATCAGGACTAGGAATTTGTGCTAGACGGCACGAGACAGACATTTGTAGTTTCTATGCGAGACGAGACAGGCCCATTTTTCACTATGATATAGGAATTTTGCGAGACAAGAGAGACTGATTTTTCGTCTCACGTGCATCCCTAATCAGGATCACATCCAATTCCTCCCCTTTTGATATGTCTGCAGCAATGGCACAGAAAACGGGGAGTCTGTCCCCGTCGGCAAGTTAAAAATGATAGAGATGGCAGAAACAAACATATTTTTTCCAATTTTATATATTTGCTTGAAAACCTTCCCCACGTGAGTACAAGATCTTGGAAAGGGCGATGAGGAGGCTTCCTTTGAGCACATTAAGCCTAAAATTGAGTAAAGTTGCTAGGGGGTTTAACCTACATTTAAAGTGTTCATTCTCATCATTGGAACGATGCAATGGAGAAGATTTCTGTTCTTTTTTTATATGTATTGCTTCTTGGGCATAGAATGAGAATCTCCACTGTTGCGTTTAACAACGGCAGCACACTGTTGCCAGAGCCTGATTATGACCAACGGGGGCCCCGGGCATTGATGAATTTGGGGGCCCCCTTCTATGAAATGTATTTTATTTTTCATAACATTTTGATATAAAAAATATATTTCAGAACAATATTTGAAATTGGGGGGCCCTTTCGCGTCGGGGGCCCTGGGCAAAGTCCCGATTTGCCCTTGCGATAATAAGGCCCTGACTGTTGCGTTTAATAACAGCAAACCAGTTAAAATTTAAGATTCTTTTCAAGTTTCTGATGAAACTCCCTTCTTTTAGAAAAATCTGCTTATTCTACAGCCACCTTAAATTTGCTTGTTTTATGCAGATTCTCTGTCATAATACTGCTTTTGCCTAGGTAATAATCAGACCTAAAAGAGGTGTATTACACTAATTTCACTTTTTTAAAGTTTTTCTTTTAGCAATAGAATTTTGATTAGTAAAACCAATCATTAAATTTCAAAGCAAAAACAAAATAATTATCTTGCAACGTTTATTGAAAATAATAATAATAATAATAATACTATGCAACAAAAATATCACAATCAGTCAAATTTCTTGTCATGTAAATGGAAAATTCGTTAAAAAAAAAGTAATTTAGTTTTCAAATGTAACAATTCAGGATCAATTTATTCTTGTTTAATCTACCTCATACATTTCTAAAATCATCAGAAGTTTCAAAAAACGCTGTTCATAGTATTGTTTCTAAACTCATTCATTTCCCAGTTTTTTAACAATTTTGTACCCATGTAAACAGCTTTTGCTGAGCCTTGGCTATTTTCTTTTTCTTCCCCCCCCCCCTTTTAAAAAAAAATTATAGAAGTTATATCTTTAAAATAAAACTAGATGAATAAATGCAAGCTATGCTTTCTATGTTGGTGCGTGTAGGACCATATTAAAAAAAAAGAATGATAAAACCTTAAAATTATTTAAATGCAAACAGAAATAAAACAGGTGAGCCAAAAGAAAAAAAGAAAAAGACGTTTTATCTTAAGAGTTATTATTTTAAAATATTTTGAATTCTTGGTCATATTTGCAGTCACGATTTCGTGCTAATAAATCAAGCTAAAACAAAAACTAAATATTTCAATAGAAATTTTATGGGTCATTTATCAAATTGTGATAACCTCAGAGTGTGATTTTGAGCATCCTGAAGTAGAGATTACCCTCTACCCTTAAGTGGTCAAATTTTCAAAATTAGATGCGACACACATTTAAGTAATGGGTGTTCGTGCACCCATGATTTCAGTATAATTTTAGAAACGGCCTTCAGCTACATACTATAGCTGTAAATATTCTATAAACATAATTCCACTTTTTCAAACAAGAACAAAAATTGAACAAAATATTCACTGAAAATAAAATGGGTACCATCTCAAAATAAATTAAATATTATAATCACTGAAAGCATTTAAAAATAAGAAAAGTAAATTGAAACTAAAAGAAAGTGATACAAACCTTTATATTTTAGCTTTCCAGAGACATACAAAATGTATGTGTTTGTGAACAGATCTTGATGTTCTCTATTTACTATAAAAGCAATTAAACGTACTTGTGAGTCTTTCACCTCCAGTGTTTCTTTTCTCGCGTAAATTTTCTTTTTCTTGTAGCCAGTGGCTTTGTTGCAAATTGGCTTAAAGTCTTTCAATGATGGCTTTAATACTGAAAAAAATTCTTGAATCTTTAATGTTTAAGGTGGCCACAACTGGGGGCATATCTTATGATTTCAAGAAATGCTGTGTGTTTTTACCTTTTTTTGGGGAGTGTGTGCAATAATTTTTCCTATGTGGATATTTGTTATATCACTTGGTGGCGAAAAGAATACTGGACTATAATTGTAAATATTTCAGTATATATTAAATGTAATATGTGCAGTTATATCATGTCTCTCCATACTTGTTCACCATGCTGTTAAGAAAATAAGAAATGCGGAGGCTTTAAGATTCTTCCTATTAAAAGTTCCAGATTCAGATGTGTCATCACCCCAAAAGTACTTTTCTTTAACTCCAAACCCTTATTTTAATCAGTGAGTTTTGCAAGTAATTTACTCTTAAGGGTTTGTAAGAACCTGTATAAAATGCATGATTGCTCATTGGACTTGTAATCTTAATATATAAAAATCCAGTGTCCGTGTGTATGTTCCGAAATAACTCAAAAACGGGTCAACTGATATTCATGAAAGTTGGCATATATATGTAATTTGGTCCAACTTAGATAATAGGATAGTTATTATTCAAATTAATGGTCTGAATAATTAATAAAAAACTTATCATCAACGTTGATTGTTGTTATTAATCGTAGGTTCCATAAGTCTGGAACAGATGGCGCCTTAAGAGAATTTCTTTATGTACAACTGTAGTTTAATATGTATTTGTGTACTGCATAAATTCAAGCAGGGACCGATCTACACATTTGGGGGCCCAGGGCACAGGTACCTGTGGGGGCCCCCTGCACAAAAATATTTCGCAGAATATTACTTAATTTAATTAAGTTAAAACCAATTATTCTTGAGCCATCCATACGTAAACACAAATCAGTAAAATGTCACGACAAATACCACTTTAATGAATTTTCCAGTTTTGAAATGTTTTTATGGGTATTAAATAGTTAAGTATTTAAGTCTCGGATATAACATGATAAAATGTAAGATTAAATGTTTGAAATATCTAAGTAATACCAGCCCCAGGGTTGGCAAGTTTTTGACGGTTTTAACCATGGTTTAAACTGTCACGTCAAAAACCCTATGTCGAAAACATTTGTCAAAAACTGTCAAAAACCTCAAATATTTTACTTGTAGTATTACAAATATTAATTGATGTCTTTAACATTGCATGCATTGTATAAGCTATGAATATGTGTGAAATGTTAATAATAATTTTTAAGAAATATGGTCATCTTCTACATATTTTTTATAAAACATTGTCTAGAAAAAGGAAAAGAAAGTGGAAAATTAAATTTCATTATGTATCCAATATAGTCAAAACAATATTCTTGCTAATATAATATTAAAATTATAAGCTATCAATTTCAATAAAAAGTTAGTTATGCTTTATAGAATGCTTCGTGGAAAAAAATGAACAAAAAAAAAACATTCTATACCTGTTCAACAACTCTTTTTTTTTTTTTTAAATAATGAATCTTACCTTAAAACATAAAACTTGTACTGTTTAATTTAATGATTTTTAATAAGCTTTCGTCTCAATTTTGTGTCAGTAAATAATTTTATAACATCCTCATAATCTATCTTCTGTGTTACATCTCCTTCTATTGATAAAAGGGCTAAAGAAGATAATTTATCATCCGTCATCAAAGTTCGTAACGGAGACTTTAATCTTTTAAGCAAAGAAAAGGATCGTTCACCTGTGCAATTGGAGATGGGCAAAGTTAAAAATAGTCTTAAAGCACTTTGAACATTGGCAAATGTATCTATGATGCCAAGATCATGGATTTTCTGTAACTTATCAGCAACAGACATATCTTTTTGTATGATTGGGAAAATGTGTATAAATTCGTCAGGAAACACTTCCTCTAAATCCAATGAATATTTAGCTTGTAAAACTTTTGCATTTTCGAAAGCTGTATGTTTATCGCTATCAAATAAGCAGCAAAACTTCTTTAATATGCTCTCATAAGCAGACATTCTTGAATTCAGATGAGTAATTAGTGTATCACACACTGCATAGAAACAAGATACCTTAAAATTACTTTTACCATCTAACACAGTTTCTGGACACTGTCCATCGTAGAAAAATTTAGGAATCTTTTTTTGCCTTTTTACGGAATAATCTTTATGTCCAACTAAAGAAAATGCCTTTTCTTCATACATTTCAAAGTTCTCTCGCACAAACTGAATGTATTCTATCAGTAAAGTGAAATATTCAGGCACTTTAGATAAATCTAGAGTTGGATTCTGGAGATTTTTGCTAATAGAATCAATCCTATTAAGGATCGAATTCCACATGCAAGCACATAATGCAGTCTCTAGTGTTTGCATTTTTTTGTGTAATGAATTTGCTTCATTTCTTGCTGATGGCGTCTGATTAGAGTCTGGGGAAATTTCTGAAAGAACATCAGATATTTCCTTATAACTTTCTTGGAATGCTTTAGTTGCAGCAGCATTTGCACACCACCTTGTAATACATCTCGACTTTAATGTTAAATAATTTCCCTTTTCACTCATTTTATTACATAACAATCTCCACCGGTGTGTAGAAACAGAGAAGAAATTGTACAATTCTTGCAAAAAAGTAAAAAAATCTAACACTTTTCCATTACACTCCACAGCTTTGACAACAACTAAATTTAATGAATGTGCAGCACAAGGAACAAAGTCTACTAAAGGATTTATTAATTTAAGTCGAGCTTGTAAACCAGTGTATCTTCCTGCCATATTACTGGCATTATCGTAGCTCTGTCCACGACAATCACTAATGTCAAGTCCTACATCTTTAATATAATTCACAACTGTTTCTTCTAGATGTTGAGATGAATGGTTTTCAATAGATAAAAATTTCAAAAAGCGCTCAACTGGTACATTGTCAGATGAGACATACCTGATGACAAAAGTCAACTGATCTGTATGGGATAAATCGGGCGTTGAGTCTACAATGATAGAAAAAAATTTTGCACATTTAATTTCAGAAATAATGAAATTTGATACCTTTTTAGCCATTAGATCGATGAACTCATTTAAAGTGGATGAAGATAAATATGAGGTGTGCCCTTTCCCGCAGTTTCCATACTTCTGCAAGTGGTTTGCAAGGAATGGATCAAATTCGCTCATAAGTTCTAAGCATCCAAGAAAATTCCCATTACTTAGCGATCCAATTGTCTCATTCCGTCCAAAAAATGACAGTCCACGGGAAGTTAAAAATTTTGTTACTGCTACGACACGGCGAAGAACTTCATACCAATATTTGCTTTCGCAATTGGTGGTATTTACAATTTTGCAATCTATTCGATTCGAGCTTTCCTTTCTTTGTACCATTTTACAGACTGCTTCTCTGTGACTAAATGAGTTTTCATGCTCATGTAGCCTTTCACTCACATGTTTCCAATCAAAAAATCCTGTTGTTGAAAGAATTGATGAAGTATTGGAAAACAGCTTGCATGTCCAACAGAAAAGTGAAAACGTCGTTGGAGACAAAGTCAGCCACTCTCTTTTCACTTTTTCTTGGTTGCATTTATAACGATAAAAATGCGCTTCAGTCAGGGATCTTTTTTTATCACCAATAGATCGCTCTGTGAATTCAATAAGATGCGTATTTTGCCTTATAGGATATTTGATGAAATATTCACGCATTTCGTCAGTGACATGCTCCCACAATGCTGGATCTTCAGCAATTACAAATTCTTTTTCTTTATTTTCAGAAGGTGTTGCGCTATTGGATGAATTTTCATCTTTTGCAGGTATGGACTCTTCATTAGTGCAAGCAAGATCATGGACATCTGCTAATTCTTTTTCTTTATTTTCTGCATATTTTGCAGGTATGGACTCTTCATTAGTGCAAGCAAGATCATGAACATGTGCTAATTCTTCTTCTTTATCTTCATCACATTCTTTATCTTCAGCCGTTTCAGGATTTTTTTTTACTGTATAATTCAGCATCATTCCTTTCATGCAGTGGCGTAGCTAGGGGGGGCAAGGGGGGACATCTGTCCCCGGGCGCAGCACCAAAGGGGCGCCAAATCGATGTTACGAAATTTTAGAAGAAAAAAAATGAGTTGTGTTTGTATTTTTATTTGTTGACAGAAAAAGAAAAAAAATAGAACAATCACAAATGAATTTTTTTTATAAAGTTATAATCAAACTTTTCACAATGACTTGTACAGGAAATGTTTGTAGCTATTTCACAAGATTTTCTTTGGAAATCGAGTTGAGCTTCCCCATTCCTTTTTTCTTCTCTCTTGGGGGCTTCTGTGTCGTGTAACTGCGTTTTTTATATTTGGCCATTTCTGTCTCTGACTATATTCCTAGGATGTTCCAGAATTCTTGTTTACAGTATTTTATCAAGGTCAAAACAATACTCAAGTTTTCCCAAACTTTTAGAATGATCTTGGAGGATTTCGTTTTGGATATTTATGGTGTTACAAATCAAACTTTTATGCATTAGCCATGGTAAAAAAAAAAATAAATAAATAAAGCCTATATATATGATTAATCGGTAATAGAGAATGGCATTCTCAAACCCAAAATACTCTCTTAAATTCAGATAAAGTTTTTCTCAGTTTTGAGTTCAAAATAGCGCCTCTCGGAAGACGGCGCCCCTTGCTTATCTTGCTTACTGTGTCGGGGCGCTCCTGTGTACGATCCACCCGTTTGGTAATTAATAACGCAACTTTTAATATAACTCTTATTAGTATAATAAAATGCAGTATTATTTCTAATAAGAACGTATAAAAGATTCACCGATCACTATACTAGTGTAAAATTATTCTTTTTAAATTATTTAAACAATCTATTATTTTAGATAAATTTAAACTTGATTTTTAACATTCATTAATAAAAATTTATTCTTTATACAATCATTATCAAAAATCAAAGCTGGAATCATTAAAGCTGTGGCCCACAGTTCAGTCTTCAAATTGAACATGAGGCAAAATATTTTTCAATAACCCGTGTATGTTTATCTAGAAAGTGCAAGAAATCAGTCGTAAATTTTTTGACTCCTCAGTTACCTTGTTGCCGGAAGACTATCGTCCAGAGGTTTCAGTGTATTCATTATGTCTACGCGTAGACCACCTATTATGTACTATCATCCGGTACTTGAGTCATAAATTACGTTCTGGATGCAGTGGCGGCTCATCCATTTGAGGAGATGAGTACGTGAAGCCCCAAAGTAAAATATCTATATAAATAAAATTAGACTTTTCTGTACACTTCTTGGAATTCAAAAATTAAAAAAAAAGTTTGTCTGTCTGTCATTCTGTCCGTGACGCTTTTTTGTTTAAGTATCACGTAAAAACGAGTGAAGCGAATGATATGAAATTTGGTGTCATGATAGATGGTCACTCAACTTAAAACATAAGCGTCGAATTTTTAAAAAATCTTCATTAGATTTCGAGATTTTGTGAAAATCCTTTCAAACTGCGTAAATTTGTGTTCCAGCATCACGTAAAAACGACCGAAGCGATTGAAATGAAATTTGGTATCATGATTGGTAGTCACTCAACTTAAAACATTGTCGTCGAATTTTTAAAAAATCTTGATTAGATTTTGAAATTTTGCGAAAATTGTTTCAAACTGAGTGAACTTTTGTTCACGCATTACATAATAATGACTAAAGCGAATGATATGAAATTTTGTCACATGATGTTGCTCAACATAAAGTATAGGTGTCCAATTTTTTAAACATTTTGATTAGATTTTGAGATTTTGTAAAAATTCTCTCAAAATGCGGTTATATTTCTTCAAGCATCGCGTAATAACGACTAATACGAAATTTGGTGATAGGATAGGTAGTTGCTAATCTTAATTTATAGGTGTTGAATTTAAAAAATATTTTGATTACATTTTGAGATTTTGTGAAAATCGTTTTAAAATGCTGAAATTTTTGTTCCAGCATCACGAAATAAAGACTGCAGAGAATGAAACGAAATTTGGTGACAGGATAGGTTTCAACTCAACTTAAATTCTAGGGTTCCAATTTTACAAAAATGTTGATTAGATTTTGAGATTTTGCGAAAATTATTTCAATATGCGGAAATATTCGTCCGCTCATCACATAATTACGACTAAAGCGAATGAAATAATATTACTAAGTTACTCTCTAACCTGTAATATTTTAACAATGTACATAGGGCCGTGGTAGCCCAGTGGTTAAGGCGTTGGACTCGTAACCGGAAGGTTAAGGGTTCGATACCGGCATACCACTAAAGACCACAGTGTACATGCGGTGTACGTGCACGTTAAATCCTTGGTTCCGAAAGTCCTCTCAGCGGTCGCTAGCAGTTTCCGAGGGGTGCCAATATTCAGAAGCCCCCCCCCCACCTTCTGATGAGGTTCCAAATTGTGGCGGGAAATTCCGGGAAGGACGCATATGTAGCACTAAGCGACACATTCAGTGACGCGAGCTGTCCTCTCCTGGCAAATAAACAATATACATAAAAATTATAACTTCGCTTTCTTTACTTTGGCAACATTCTACATCCATTCTATGTACTCCTACAATGCTAACGAAAGTTCTTGCTTTTTGAAATTTGCATTCATTTTTTTTTTTTATACTAACCCGTCAACGGCGGGTACTTCAGCTAATATAAAATAAACACATTGACAAATTATTATTTTTTTTAAATATTAAGTACACTTCTAGATTTTTGTGAATTTAAAACGTCAGTTTTACTCTCTTCCCCCACTATTATTAAAATACTCTTATTATGGCTAACGCACTGTAGTGTAGGTTCTACAGTACAGCCTTTAATCGATCGCTCGTGCGAACGGAAAAATTCCCTTCTGATCCGCTCTCTGAGAACAGAAGCGGAGAGAATTGAGAAGCAGTACGGCTCTTCTGATATCATTCCGTTCGCACATTTTCGGTGTGGACAAGGGACATTTTTTCGGTTATCTCTTCCGGATTTTCCCTTGGTTTGTTACGTTCGGTTAGTTAATCCATTTTTATTTCATTTTCTTATTATTTTCTTCATTTCTATCCTTTTTCCACTAAAATATTTTTTTTTTAGAAACTAGTGTAAATAATTAAGATGGGAGCAAAAGAAGTGTTTCGGAGCTAAAGCAGGGACAATTTTCAATACTATCCTTTGACAAAAAAATTGAAATAAAATGAATCAAGACTTGTACCTTTGCTAACACTTATCTTGGTGACGAAATGTAAGACAAAATATTACTTGTTTTCTTTCAGTTGCGTGCATTGTTTTCCTTTAACTGCTGGAAACGCAAATATATTTTAATTTGTAAGGTGCGTTGTATCTGCCTATTTAATTTTCGACATTTGTTTTGTGAACCTCCATTTAAATAACCCACGAGCCGCCACTGTCTGGATGCTCTCTCCTAATTCGGGGACATTTGAAGAGAACTGAATGTCAACGTGAGATATTTTTTTCTCATATGATTCTACTTAGTCTTTCATTCCTTATATAGTAATAATCTGCTGTACTCGTCTTTTTAAAAAGCTGCATATTTAAATAGAAACTGCTTTAAAGTCTGCGTTTCTGGTTCTCCTTCCCAAGAGAACCTTCAAGTTAAGGTAAGAAATATTGTACTTTTGCAGTTTTCTATATTGCTGAATGCTAATTATGATTTTTTGAAATAAAAATGCGTGTTTAAAATTTTTCAGTGCTTAAGGTTGTTCTTTTAATTATATTTTTACAAGTAATAATGAAAGAAATAATACAAGTTTTGAGCATCTTCTCGGGAAAAAAAAAAAAAAAAAAGTTAATATCAGTAACTGGAAAAGAATTCAAAATGTCTTATATTTCAAATGCCAGAAAAAAAAAGCCCGAAAAAAATTCATTTTGATCCGTTTGGTAATCGGGTCAGTAAAATATTCGAATTGTAGGAAATAAATGCCATCATACGTACATACATTATTAGCTGGTGTGCATAATCTATCGAAGTGCAAATCACTATACGAGATACATGGTAAAGCAAGTATAAATTAGTTTTGACCTGACATAAATATTAAATATAGTTAATTCGACTGCTGAAGAAGGATAAAACATTTTTGTATCACTGACATATGCCCACCCCCCAATGGTAGGGACTAAAGCCCGCCTGAATGTGGAGAGTTAAAAGGGAATTTTTTTAAAAAAATAGAAAATTGTCAGTTAATGAATTAAAATGTTTTATTCTTAAAACTTGTCCTCAGATTATTTCACATAACGAATTACGTTGATAACGGGCTTCTATGAGTAAATGGTATGGCGTTCTATGGACAAATGGTACAGAAAGGTTTTGATGTTAAAAGAAAGTAGCTGTAATCGGCAAACAAGCCAAAATGCAATCAAGAAAGGAAGGGGGAGGGGGATTTAACATATTTTAAATAATTATATTTTTTAATCACTTTTTTTTATTTAAAAATTTTTTTAATTTTCAGATATTACAGTTTTCTGAAGAACTTTTATGGGTTTGCCCTTTCTCTTTTTAGGGGGAGGTGGAGGGGGGGGGCGCAAAATCTTCAGTTGTCCCCGGGCGCTGGTAACCCTAGCTACGCCTCTGCTTTCATGCGCTCAATCTCTTCCCTTTTTCTCTCTTTTAATCGTCTTTTCTGAGAACCAGATGGGTACGATCTCTTCATGATTACAGTCAAATCAAATTAATTAAAATAAAAATAATAACTTAACAACTATTTTTCAAAAACCTTACTTAAATAACTTTAAAGAAATTCAAAATTAATCACATACGGCTCATAAATTTAATAGGGATCGACCGATAGTATCGGCGCCGATACCTCCAATTTTTTTAGGTATCGGTATCGGTTCTTTCGATTCTAAAAGTATCGGTTTCTGTTGCTTTCATCCATTTTCACCGATACTTTTCAACCGATACTTCGCTTTTCAGAAGAAACAACGCAGGCGCAACACCATTCTAGAATCTTTATTTTGGTAATGAGATGAGAGGCGTCGTTTCATTGGCACATTTGTTTGTGCGAGTGTTTTCGAACTGTGTTTTATTTATTTTTTTTATTCTAACCATCGCTAAATGTATGTCGTATCACCATGTGTGGTCGAAATAATGGACGAAGAATCGTTAGATGACAGTTTAACAGGACAATCGTCTATTCTTCTAAATCATTTTGAATTGGTGCCCAACACTAAATACGCTATCTGCAAGGATTGCAAAAAACAAATGTCGAGAGGTAGGCTATAATTTTATTCCAGTTTTATGAAAGTTTATTTTCTCACTGTGTTGACTCGAAAAAAATTCATTCATATATTTATGCACACAATTGAATCTCCTCTATAACGAACTCGCTCGGTTCCAGTTAAAAAATTCTCTAAAGAGAAAATTTTGTTGTACAGAGATTTTTGCAGTTATTTCAGCAAATATTACAAACTTTTTAGTTAATTCGACGTTTACGAGTATTAAGTTATGACTTTCAATTAAAAATAAATTGGTATTTATTATAAATTTGTTAAACTTAGGGGTTTCTTACTTTTTATTGTATGAATCAAATGTTCAAAAGTAAAGACAATCCACGAATTTAGAGAATAAAATATGTAATGCACTTACGTTTATTTTACTTCAAAATTCCGTTATTTTTTATTGTTTTGCATTGATTTTAAAGTTTCATAAAAATATTCACATTTTAAAAGTCCGCTGAAAATAGAGTGAGGCACATTTTCTTCCATTTGGAAACCTCTTTTTAATGGTTTTGAAAGGTTGAAGCATTAAAGTTTGATGTGGTATTGCTCGTGAAGCGGAGGGCCTTATTATTATATGTGCAAATTGGGACTTTGCCCAGGGCCCCCGACTTGAAAGGGCCCCCAATTTTAAATGTTTTTGTCTGAAATATTCTTTTTTATATCAAAATTTTATAAAAAATATAACAAATTTCATAGTTTGGGGCCCCCAAATCTATCAATGCCCGCTGCCCCAGTTGGTCATAACCGGGCACTGGTAAAGTGTCTTCATTATCGGAGTCAGTTTCACTTTCCTGGTCTCCATTTTTACTATCTGTTACTCTTCCACAAAGTGGTCTGTTCAAAAATTTAAATTTTCTTCAAAACTAACAAAAAAAAATCAAAGGTAAATCTGAAATATTCACTATGGGAAGATAAGCTCTTCGTTATATGGAGATTGTTTATAGTGTCATTTAAGCCTTAAAGTTACGTTTCCATGAAAAATTTCGTTATAGGGAGATTCTGTTGTATATATAGGCTTTTGATATTGTTGGAGAATGTCTAGCTCTTGATACAGATTTCACGCTTAAGAGACATGTTTTAAATTTTTATTTTAAGAAATTGGTGCAAGGACATCTGATTCGGCTTGGGTATGATATCAAAATTGATGGGGTAGACGGTCAAAAATGATGGGGTAGACGGTCCTGACATCGTTTAATATTTCAGGGGATGACCCCCTTTAAAATGTTAAAGCAGGTATGGGCAACCTTTTAAAAGTTGTGGGCCAAACTTTAGGATATTAGAAAAGTCGCGAGCCAAACTTGAGGATTTTAGTGAAGTGGCGGGCCGTATAATTGATATTTATATGAGATATTGAATCGTTTATACGGAGTTTTCAAATGTTCCACGGGCCGGCGGTTGCCCATATGTGTGTTAAAGTGTAATATTTCAGCCTTCGAAATACGTTTGAGGATTTGTTTCTATTTAGCTTATAGAACTTCAGATACAGGCATTTTAATATTAGTCAGCCGAAAATATTTGAAATCGAAAGTAGCATTCTGCTATCCGAAGTGAATCGTATTTCTGCGTATGCAAACGGGGATAGGGTTTGAACCGAATGACGTTTGTCGGACATACCCCCCCCCCCATGGTGCCCCTCTGCAAACGTAAAAAAAAGGCTCTAGATCAGTGTTCTAGATCAGTGGTTCCCAAACTATGGGGGGTCACGGGATCAATTTCGGTGGATCGAAAAGGGTGGGAAAAATTAAATTTTAGTATTTTATATATATAGTAAACTATACAATTTTATATAGCCTATATTGGTTATCGTTATGTAGTAGTGGGTCGCAAAAAAAAAAAAAAAAAAAAAAAAAAAACTAGTTGAAGGATTTTTGAAGAGAAGGACAAAAAAGTTTGGGAACCACTGTTCTAGATCAATATTTTCTCAGTTTTAGTTCGAAATGGCCCCGATTTCGACGATGGCACCCAGACCTTGCTTACCGTGCCACGCCGCCCCTGCTCAGAGCTTAGAATTAAAACAGATAAAATTTGTTCATATCAATCACAGAAAAACATGTTAACAATGATCATAAAAACAAAAACACCGAAGATCAATTTCATTAAATATGGATACTTTAAGTAGCAACTTTTTTTTTAAGACTTGAAAATTGAATTTAGTTTATCATTTTTGGATTTTTCTTTATCTTTCATTTAATCTCGTGATTTTTAAGCATCTTTTATTTAGACCCTCCAAGGCGTACCTTGAAAACAAGCAAAAATATTTTTCTTCATATCGTAGCTGTTTCAATGACAAAATTAGTTATACTAAAATTATAAACGAAGACTATATGTAAAAATAATTTATTCCTTCTTGTGTCGCAAAGAAGTTAACTTTTTGACAGTGACTTGAAAACTGGGGACTCCCGTGAACATTAATTATGTTGGTCCGGAAGTTAAATGATTCATTTTTTAAACATTACAAAATATCAAAAGTACGAATTATCAAACATTTAATGATTTTATTATCTATCAGATTAATGAGAGAGCGCAGGATTTGTGTATCATTCTGTTTTGAGAAGTGTAATAATTATCAATATCATCTAATAATTATTTGTATTGTTAATTTAAAAAGTTAAAGCTATATTAGTATAATAAGTAATACTAATTATTATTTAGTTTATTTCAAATTTTGGGGTAAAAAACATATTTCTTGTGAATAGTATTTAGTTTATATGTAAGGAAAACACAGGAATAATCGGTGTGTACCTGTTCTTCGTACGGAAAAGATCAAATACATGGATCATCCGGATTAAATATGACTTAACCCTGTCCGGAGAATCGAAATATTCGCAGTTTCAAAAAGAACTTAAAAATTATCATATGAGTTCATATTAAACAGAAATCTTTCTAAAACATTTAATAATTCACTTAGTTGTTAAATAATTGGAGCAGATAAATAAAACCAACAATTAATGTGAAATTATTATGCATTTTAAGGGAAGAATTTACATACGTATTTAATGAACAATATCTAAATACATATGTACTTACATAATACTGTACAGTTTATACATTATCACAATTTAATGCAGTTTAAGTAATCTAAAAAATATTTTCATTTGTGAAAGAATTATAATTAAAGACAAAAAACCCGTGATTGAAAGAAATAGCACTCTCAAGTGCTAAAAAAGTGACTCGACGCGCTCGCGTAGACAAAAAACCAGTGATTGAAAGAAATCTCAAGTGCTAAAAATCTAAATAAAAATTGCAAGCTTTGAAGTTGAATAAATTTCATGTGTTTAATTTTGTAAGCACAAAATCGAGGCATGAGCCGAACCATAAACAAAGACACATATAGTAAGAGCAAGCAGGAAGCTGTTTTGGGCCTAATATGGAAACCTTTTATCTGGCTTATGGCAACAATTAGGCGACAAAATAGAGGCTGAGAAAAACTGATTTAAATATTTGCACCAGTCGGCACTGGAAATGAAATGGATTATCTTATTAATATACCCTTTACTCACCCCCCCCCCGTGTTTGTGTTCTGTCAAGCCTAAATGAGGGGCATCTACCTATAAGGGGAGGGGCTTGGGCGGAGGACTTTTTAAGGGACTCTAACGCATATTCACATAACATCTGGAGAAAATCGCCCAAAACTCTAGACCACTACATCGACAGACACGCGATGAGAAAGAATTCCGAATCTGCACACTAAGACGCTTCCCAGAGCTCAACTATATATAAATTCGCCCATTCGTCGGCATGATTGAATAGAAAAGAAAGACTAGAACTACTGTAAATTCACATTTCAATGTATCCACTGCTTTTTTATTAATGCTTTCTACTGGGATCAAATTTCATCATTCTGTTATTCATTTTAACGAGAACTACACTCTCGTACAAAAACTGCCCAACAGATGTAGGTTTAAATGACATTAAATTATGTAAAGTATCGGTATCGGTTAAGTATCGGTATCGGCCGATACCATAACTTAAAAGTATCGGTATCGGCTATTTCTGAAAATGAATTTATAGGTAAAGTATCGGTATCGGTCATCGGCGAAAATGTGGTATCGGTCGATCCCTAAAATTTAACGATTTTCCATATTGTTTATAGGAGCTTGAAGATAAATCACATGCACATACGTTCTTTCAATGTCTTCATTTCATTTCACTATTCTTGTAGAGCAGAGTTTAGTAGCAGCACCGTACACGCGCCTCTCATAGGCTTTTCACACTTGCGTCGTTCGCGTCGGTTTGACGACGCTCGCGCCAGTTTTGCCTAGTGTGAAAGCAATGTGACACCGGTTTCGCGACGGATCGCTCGAACTACTTAGGGAAGTGGTCTGACGACGCTCAAATCGACTTAGCCATCCCAGAATTCTGTGCGATAATCTACTGGCTACTTGGCGAGTCTTTAAAAGTCGCCAGGTGATTGTTGTTGATGTTGACTGCTTGTTTTTGTTTACTTCCGATTTTTAGCGCATGCTTCGGATATTTTGAAATCCTTATAATTTCTTAAAATTTATTTACTTTACACTCGTCATGTCTGTCTTAAAAAGTTTATCATTTAATGTGATCTTATATTAGTATTTATTTAAAATATTTCATTTTTTATTAGTTAAAATGATACTCTGTTTGCATTTGAAAAATACAGATTTCTCACAGACACATTATCCAATATCTTTTATTGTAGTTGAGTTATTTATATGTGGCATGGGCGCCGGGAGGGGTGTGCAAGGGGGTGCACTTGCACCCCCCTGGAGTTTGAAAAAAGTATAATTAACCTGAAAATATAATCAATTTGTTTTACCCTTAGGGCAGTAAAAAAAGAAAAGAAAAGAGCCTGAATGTAAGTGTGATTTTGAATTCTACGTGTAACTGTCGCATTAAATTAGCTGTTTAGATGTGTGTTTATGGCTTAATATTTTCTACCATTGTACATAAATTTTAAGCTTTAGAGAAGTCATCCACATTTTTATTTTGGGATAATGTTGGCGCACGCACATGAGTCCTCATAATGTACTGACCAACGCTTACGGTCATTGTAGTGTTGACTGCCTCACGGCATGTGCTCGCAGTTAGGTAAAAAATATTTTGAAATAGTCTCGATAATATTCAAGGTGGACGGGACCGGGCTTGTCTCGAACTATCGAAATCATTAAATTAATAAACAGATAAATGTAAATAAAGCAATTTTTGTGATTTGAGTGCATATTTATTTGAAAAATGTAGTTGCATATTATCGCATTACTTATTAGAGCAGGTTAATAATTTCGGAAAATAATAGTCAATTTTTTTGTGTTGACTCGTTTCCGTACAACACTATCGCGCCATTGCCGAAGCAGCATGTCAACATTGCACAGAAATATCTATGAGGACATCTACAGAAAAAATACACCCAATTTCTTTGGGAGAGGGATTTCTAATAGGGCTTCCGGGTGCACCAAGTATTTGAATTTTTGTCCTGCAATAAAAAAAATCACCTGTTTTATATTGTGTTGATCATTATTTGGAAGCTAAACTGATTTTTTCACTGAGTTGTATGGAAAACTAGAACAATCGAGATTCTACTGTGAATATGATTAAATGCAATCATTTTAGGACATAACGCTTAAGTTTAACATTTCTTTTTAACATTATTTGATTTTAAATCTCGTTAACTCTTAACTATTAGATGAAAATTTATATTTAGAGTTTTTTGACATGGTGATTTTTCAAATGTTAAGTAATGGCATCACTGCGACACTTTCGTTTTAATATGGGGATGTCCTTGCCAGGTGGAATTAAGGCAAACCTGCACAATGGGTATCTGTCATGGAAGGGGGGTTGCCTTGGGCAGAGGACTTTTTAAGGGGTTCAAACGCATATTAACGTAACATGTAGAGAAAACCGGCCCAAACTCAAAACCGTTAGATTGACAGCCGCACGGCAGGCCAGAACTATTGACCTTCACATTTCAGCCATCTACCATTCTCAGCACTGCACATGATGGGGATCTCTAAGCAAAAAATTGCTATATACATCAATGCTAGAGAAAATACACTTTGCTTCAGTTTTTCTGGAAAAATTCGTCTGTTTAAATATTAAAAAATGTTATCAAAATTGCATATAATTTAAATAATTATTTGTAAACTTAAATTGCAGTATTATTAATTAGGCCAAATTAATAGTTTAAAATTTTGTACTCTTCAGCTGCGACAAAATAAGTATGACAATGTTTATTTCACATACTGATGCTACATTTTCCAGTCAAGATTACTCTTCCTTCAAATGCCAAATAGTGTATTTTGTATATGTATGTATACAGGGTGTAACTGAAGGTAGTTAAAATACCATAGCTGCCAAGTGTTCCGTTTTATACGGATTCGTTCCGTTTTTTGAGCTTTGTTCCGTAAATACGTTTTTAAGCCAAAATGTTCCGTTTTTCAGCTTCTGTGTAAGAATTTTTAAAAATTATAAGAAAAAAGGAAAATTGTGTACATATTTAGCTTTTGGTAAATCATTTATCCCTGAAGACAAGTCAATAAATTTAATTGAATGATATTTATCTTATTATTCTTTCAAGTATTTATTACATTAAACATTTAAGTGTATTGTAGAAACTGAGCTAAGTTAAGTATATTTTATTTTTATAAATTAATGCTTATATATGCACATCATCTCTCTACACATGATAATTTAATTTTGTTAATGTAAGATCTTTAATTGTATATTTAATCATACATTTCATGATCACACACTTTGTTCCTTATTTCTGATTTTATGAGCATGTGCTGTGTTCCTTATTTTTTTATTGGAAGGTTGGCAGCTATGAAATACATACAAAGAAGCATTTTTCTGCATTGCAAGGTTTGGTCGGAAAGGAAAAATGTAGCTAGTTTCAGCACGATAGGGCTCCAGCCTATTTCGCAAATATTGTGCATAATTACCCCATTGTCATCTTTGACCCCCGATCGATTGGACAAGTTGAACTAGTCGTTTGGCCAGCCCGTTCATTAGATTAATCAAGTATCGAATTTTGCTTTTGGGGACACCTCAAGGCACTCGTTTACGAGACTCCAGTTGACAGAGATGAGGGCCTCATTGCAAAACTTAAGTAACCGCTGCAACCGTTCGTGGAACATCTGGCATCTTCCAAAGGATACAGCAATCACTTGCTAGACGCTACCAGCACATTTGAGAATTTGTGGTAGAGCTTTTTCATTTCTTTTGCATTTGCTATATTTCCATCTAAACTTTCTGTTTCTAACCCCACACTGCTAATCTGCTATACAAAAAATGCTTCTTTATATACATTTTATTCTTAAAGTTTGGCCTATGAATTCAGTTACACCCTGTATATGTATATATGTATCTTGGGTGCACCTCCCTGGAAATGATCCTGCCGGCGCCCTTGATATGTGGATAATGTTTATCGCAAAATATTCTTTGCATGAATTTTTTTTGCTTGGTGTCTTTAGAAAGTGATGTATGAGTATAGTTGAATTCTTACTACTTAATGTCATGCAGATTCATTCCATTTATTAACTTTAAATTATGTATATTTTTGGGATTTTAAAAACAAAATCTTCATCCATCATTTATGGATATATTTATGTTTTATTTTAGATTATTGTTAATGTAAGTCTGTTTAATAAAATAATTTTTACTTATATTGCAGTGTTTTTGTTATGAAAATGTGTAATAAATTTAGAAAAATAAAAAGTATTTAACTCTTGCCTCTTTTTAAACATAATTTTACATTGTTAACTACTAATGGTTTCTTTTTTATATCTGTTTCTGCCAGATGAAATATTGCTCATCCACAATGAAGTTAAACTAGTAAGATTTGAGACATTGGAGCAGAAATATAAATAATGCTGCTTCATGTCTTAAGTCTCACTGGTAAAAGTGTAATTCAACTGTCTAGAATAGGAGCATCTTTTGTTGTAAGTAAATATGGAGCTGCGGATTCATTATCTTAAAAAGTTTGTGTATCTAAGTATGGTTTAATATTTTATTATTATTATTTTTTTTTTAATTATTGACATTTAATTTTTTTCATTCCTTTACTTAACGTTCTAATGCCATTAGGTTAAATCTTGACCTTTTATTTTATATTTATTTCTTACTAGTTGGAATTGATTTTTAAAGTCAAATTTACTTGAAAGATCTGGATGAGAAATGTTTGAAGTATTTACTAGCAATAACTAATGTAGATCATAGTATACTATTTCTCGGATTTATAATGGCAAAATTTGTTATAATAATTTTCATATTATTGATCAAAATTGATAAAAAATACTTTAATTATGGGAAGAATCTTTCCAAAGTAATCCTTAAATTATTTTTTATAATTTAAGGATTACTTTGGAAAAGTAGAATATAGTAAATGTGTAATTACTAAGGTATTTATATAATATATTGTCATCATCCAATTGTCCATAATTTTTTCTTCCCAATCTGTGCGATTATGCCCCAGTAATGTTTTAAACAATTGCACGAATCTCAGTTACTGGTATTGATAACCCTATATATAGATCATATGATAATATACATAAATACTATTTTTATGAGATTATCTGGGGTGTAGCCTAAGGGAGTCATAACACCCCCCCCCCTTCCCATGAGGAATTTTTTGCCATACAAAATGTATATTCTCTCCCTTATCACACACATGTATGTATATATATGTGAGTTGCACTAGTCGTAACCCCCCCCCCTCCCCCCATGAAAAATTTCTGGCTACACCCCTACCAGCAAGGTTAATTTAAAAAAATTTTTAGGTTCTCGCGTATTATCCTGGCAGTCATTCCTGCCAAACTATTTTTTCGTCAAATGTGCTGGCAAACTATTGCCAGTGATATTCCAAACCAACAATTATTTCATGTGTCTGACATTTATCTTGGCAAAAAATCATTCCTCTTGGTGGACTGCTGGGATAATATATAAGTACATTTTTTTACTTCTTTCATAATTGTTTACAAGAAAAATCCCTGTATTTTCCTATTATAAATTGCTAAAATTTCAAAATGTTGGCACACCATGGAAATTACTCGATTTTCCCCCAATAATGTAGGCAGGTATGAAACTATCACTAAATTTAGATTAAACTTTTTGAAAGATGAGCTTTCCTCTCATGTTTTTATTAATTCACTTTCTTTACAGTTCAGTTATTACTGTACGAACATGTATCATGTAAGGAAAGTATTGTAATCATGAAAAAATTCAACTTAGAGGTTTTTAAATATTTACACGTTTTGTCATAGCTAGCTACCAAGTGTTCCGTTTATACGGATTCATTCCGTTTGTTGAGCTTTGATCCATAAATACGTTTTTAAGCCAAAATGTTCCATTTTTCAGCTTCTGTGTAAGGATTTTTAAAAATTAAAAGAAAAAATAGTCACAGAAATCTTCAGAGTAAATAGAATTTTACAGTGGCATATGCAGACTTCCTTCAAGGGGGGGGGGGGTTATAGACATAACTTTGCGTTAAAATGCATAGTATTTAAGCTAAAAAATGAAAATTTATGGACATTGTTAAAAAATTTTTGACAAGGGGGTGGGGCGGGGTTGAACTCCCAACCCCCCCCCCCTTGCATACGCCACTGGAATCATAATTGTTGAAAGAGAAAATGGGGGGAAGGTGGTGATACCTCTTAGAATATTGCTTATAGCATTCCACATTTTAATTTTTAAGTGAATTACCAAATGAGTGCAGTTATCTAAAATTAAAGAGTAAGGATAAATGATTAATAAATATTCAATTGGTAATGATTAATGAACTTCATTTAATATTATAAAGCTATCTAGATATTATAATGAATAATTTTATCTCTTAGAAACAAAAGAGTAGATTTTAATATTTATCCTCCCAATAGAACTCCTTTTGAGTATTATATTATTTTTCCCTGAAAAAAGAAAAAAAAAATCCTGTAAATCGTAATCCACACAGTATAGACAAAATCGATGTCTATTTTATGAATGCATTGTGGATATACATTGTTTATTTACATTCGCCACCTGCCACCTCAAGAGTCAAGCAATCTGAACATGATCTGAAATTACAAATACTTTTATCTGATTCTAAAAATATTTTTTTCACAATTAAAATAATTAGAAACCATTCATGAAACAAAAAATTAAATAAGGGAAATTTTTATTATGTTTTTTATATTCTTAAAAATTTGATTTCTATTAAGATAAATATGCAAAGTGTTCTTGAACTGAAGTGAATATTTAATAATATCTTTCTTATCAGCCAAAAGAGATACCAAGCCAAATCGAGCAACCCACTAAAATCTAGTAACCCAGGACAAACCGTTTCAAGTGTGAACACAACTGGCGCGAGCGAAAGACCCAACTGGCGCGAGCGTCGTCAAACCGGCGCGAACAACGCAAGTGTGAAAAGCCTAGACTAGCAACATCTGAATCTGCGATCGTAAGTCGAAAGATTCCCCACGCCCACAGTTGCCGGTCGCCCATGAACTGGTGCACAAACAGGCTGTGTCTTTTGGTGGACAAGAGGAACGAGTGACTCAGTCGTCACACTCCTTAGAAACAATAAGAGAAGGAGCATGATAAGGCGTCCTATCGATTTTGTATAAAAAATGGATAATTTTTTAACATTACAAGTTACATCAAATTAAAAATTTTGAATATTTGTGATGAAATGAAGTAAGTAATCAGAAATTTTACTCTTGAGAGATAATTTTAGTAGTTATTATGATTACATAAAAGGAAGATTTGGGGGCCCCTAAAAATCGGGGGCCCTGGGCACGTGCCCCGAATGCCCCGCCGTAAATCAGTCCCTGAATTCAAGAAAAAGTGTTTATCCAAACTGGCAGTCACAAACACTGCCAAAAATATTGGAACATTACTACGAAGAAAATTAATAACATCTGCGATATTGAAATACTCAACTCATAGCTTATCGTCTGCTTCTAAAGGGATAAAAGCGTTTTATTTTATTTTTTCCGAAAGTGGCAACTGAAATAACTTTTTTATTGTTTTGAAAAAAAAAAAAAAAAGAACAGTTTAACAGTTCTTGCTTTAAACGACATCTTATTATTTGCGTATGTTTTATTTACAGAAAAATACTCATTTTACAGAGGAAGAAACCTAAAAGAACGTATTATATATTTTTCATATATCTTATCTTATCTTATCTTAATATATAAAAATCCAGTGTCCATGTGTATGTTCCGAAATAACTCAAAAACGGGTCAACTGATATTCTGATTACGTTGAATGTTGTTATTAATCGTAGGTTCCATAAGTCTGAAACAGATGGCGCCTTAAGAGAATTTCTTTACAGAGAACTGTAAAACATTGTCCTTTGCATCTCATAGATGGCGCCACACCTTAATGTGATATAGTTTCTTAGACTACACACTATACATGTCTTATTTTGCCTATACCACGTACTATTTTTAGTAATATGCGACCCAAAAAATCTAACCTTACTGCCCGTAGCAAGAAGACTCCATATGCACGTATTGAAAGAGCTCATGAATCAGTCGAACAGAGAGCAGAAAGAAATGCAGCTCAAAGAATCTGCACAGCTGAAATTCGTGCACTAGAACAACGTGATAATTGTCGACAAGAAAATGCATTGAGAACCAGGGTGGCACGTCAACAACACATAGATTCATTTAAAGAACAAAAACAAGAAAATCATCGGACCAACCGCGCAGCAACACGTGGATCATTTGTTCGTCTTGCATTTAATTATGAACCAGACATCAATTACTCGGCTGATTCTAAGGTTACTATTGGTGCGATGGACAAAATATGCAATTATTGTCAGGCGTTAAAATTTCGCAATGAAACACCCGGCATGTGTTGCGCATCAGGAAAAGTTGTATTGTCACCACTCCCTACTCCACCTGAAACTTTGAAATCCCTTCTTTCTGGCATTTCAAATGAATCAAAATTATTTTTGCGTAAGACACGAAAATTTAATTCTTGCTTCCAAATGACGTCGTTTGGAGCATCCGAAGTTTGTGATTTGTCATCTGATGGTCGTAATTTTGAGACAACATTCAAAATTCAAGGCCAGGTATACCATAAAATTGGGTCATTGATGCCAATGCCAAATGAAGATCCAAAATTTCTTCAGATCTATTTTATGGGCAATTGTGAAGAACGTGTAACAACTCGATGCGGTTGATTCCTACTTTAGGACCCCCACTCTCGCCAACGTAAAAAATCGCCGCGTTTTGGCGAACCTTCCTGTCAATAGTCCGTGATCTCGTATGCGCACAAGTTTAACGCTTCCCAGAGAAACTGGATGAAATTAATGTGAACAATTCAGCATTAAACGCACCAAATACGGAGTTTGACGACAATTATTAAAAATTAATTAGTTGGCAAGTAAAATAAATGTAATGATGTACTTACATGTTCCAAATGACTTCATTTGACAAGAATTTATGAGCAGATTCTTTAAATTTATATGTATTTCCTTTATTAAAAGCGGATTCGTGAATTTTTACTTTATTTTAACCAGTGAAGTATGTTGAATCGCAACAATTTTAGGAAATGGAATCAGAATGTTAAAATAATTAACAAAAGAACTAATTCTGCAATGATTTTTAAAAATTTGCAAGGCAAATTTAAAACACCTCACCAAATTAAGAAACAGAATAGATAAATTCACCGAATCCTCTGTTTAGAAATAGTTATCAACTAATAAATTCGAAAAGAACTCAATTCTTTTAATTTAAAATATTAACATTTAAAATTGTCCTAGCAACCAATTTTCAGATGCCAGAAATTTTTGCGTCCGTGATATTAAATTATATCATTAATGCATAAATAAAAATACATATGTATACTTTAATATTTAAAGTTACCCTAGCAACCAAATTTCCCGTATCAGATTTATTTGAGCTTGACGATGCTAATATAAATGAGTTGAAATCGTCTGCTCCTATTAATACGTACCAATATGAAAATAAAACAGGAATTTAGTATCCAGTGTTTGCGAAATTATACTTTACTGGGTAAAAGCCAATAGAAATTTTCTAAACTCAGATGGAAAATGCGTAAAAGGATACTAAACCTTATCGTTGCCTACGTAATACTACATATGTACTGTATGTAAGTACATGTAATACTACATATACTGGAATACCGGCTGATTACTGAGAGAAATTTACAAATAAACCCTTTGCCGTATGGCTGCAATATAAATACAAAAAATCATAATGGCAACTGTATATCAATATTTATCGTCGCGTTGGCGAGAGTGGGGGTCCTAAAGTAGGAATCAACCCTCGAGGCCAGTATAATTTCATTGAACAAGCAGAAGAGAGAGCAATTGTATTGTCATTAGAATTATTTTTGAAGAACATTAATCAATTGGTTCAATTGTTTAAAAGAGTGTCACCACAATTAAAAAGTGACAATTATCAAATTGTCATCAAAGCGGACAAAGTACCTTTGGGAGAACACGCCGGCAGATTCAATGCACCAACCGTTGATGAAGTTGCTATTATTATGGTCGGTGATCCAGTTGACAACAGATCCATAAAAATTACACGCCGAGATAATTCAGTGAGTAGAATTTCAGATTTACACTGTTTGTGCGATGCACTCATCCAGTACCCACTGATATTCTGGCAAGGACAAGATGGATACCATATCAACATTAAACAGTGTGATCCAGTCAATGGTAATGAATTAAATAAAAAGGTTACTTCAATGAACTACTATGCGTATCGATTAATGATTAGACACAATCAGGACAACTATATCCTTCGATATCGTCAATTGTATCATCAATACGTTGTGGATATGTTTGCTAAGATTGAAAGCGAACGTTTGCAATTCATTCGGTTCAACCAAGCTAAACTACAATCAGAGGATTGCATTCACTTACGAGATGCTATTGTTGGAAACGTCGATGGAAATTTAAACACCAATGAAATCGGCAGTGCTGTTATTTTACCTTCCAGCTACATAGGTAGCCCACGAAACATGCAAGAATACATACAGGATGCAATGACTTATGTACGTCATTACGGTCGTCCAGATTTGTTTATAACATTTACGTATAATAAAAATTGGGAGGAAATCCAATCTTTACTATTACCAGGTCAACAATCAATACATCGTCACGATACTACTTCATGAGTGTTTAAACAGAAGTTGAAATCTTTGATTGATTTTATAATTAAATATTCAGTTTTTGGCAAAACGTGTTGTTGGTTGTATTCAATTGAGTGGCAGAAACGAGGCTTACCTCATGCTCACATTTTAATTTGGCTTGAAGATAAAATTCGTCCAGAGGAAATTGATCAAATTATTTCAGCCGAAATTCCAGATTCTTCAATTGATCAAGAATTATTTAATATTGTTACAAGTCATATGATTCATGGACCGTGTGGAGTGTTTAACATGACATCACCATGCATGGAAAATGGAAAATGTAAGAAACATTTTCCTAAGAAATTCACAAATGATACCATTACTGATATTGATGGTTATCCATTGTATCGCCGCAGAAATGCTGATAATGGTGGTCATACATATAAAATGAGAACTTCAAATTCTAACCAATTAGAAATTGACAATCAATCGGTAGTACCATACTCACCACTACTCTCCAAAACGTACAAGGCTCATATTAATGTTGAGCTTTGCAGTTCTGCGAAATCCATCAAGTATATTTGCAAGTACGTTTATAAGGGCAGTGATTTGGCCGTATTTGGAGTACAAAATATAAAAGAAAATGATGAAATAGCACGCTACCAAATGGGTAGATACATTAGCAGCAATGAAGCTATCTTGCGCATACTTAGCTTCCCCATACACCACAGAGAGCCTGCTATACAACATCTTGCAGTGCATCTTGAAAATGGACAACGTGTGTATTTCACTGAAGAAAATATTCTCCAAAGAGCATGTGAACCACCAAAAACGACACTAACCAAATTTTTCACTCTTTGTCAAAAAACTGATGTGTATGGTCAATTCGCAAAAGCACTATTATACACTGATATTCCATGCTATTTTACATGGAACACGTCAGCTAAAAAATGGGAACCACATAAAAAGGGAGAACCACATCCTTCAATTGCAGGCATATTTAAAGCTAAGACACTGGGACGACTTTTACTGTACATCCAAAACAACGTGAATGCTTTTTTCTGCGTTTATTGTTGGTGAATGTTCCTGGACCAATCTCTTTTCAATTTTTACGAACAGTTAATGGCCAAGTGTTCAGTACGTATAAAGATGCATGTCACGCATTGCAACTTTTAGAAGATGACAACCATTGGGATCTGACACTTGCTGATGCTGCTTTAACGTCCTCGCCGAGTAATATTCGTCAACTATTTGCCATTATTTTGACGACATGTTTTCCAACACAGTCATCTACATTGTGGGAAAAATATAAGAACTACATGACTGAAGATATACTCTACCGACATAAACAAATAAACCACTCTCCAAACTTAGACTTCACACAAGATATGTATAACGAAGCTTTAATAATGATTGAAGATTTATGTATTATGATCTCAAATTCACCACTTAGTCATTATGGTATTCCATCTCCTAATCGCCCAGCTACAGACGTAGTAAATAGTGATTTGCAGCGAGAAGAACAATTTAATAATCGTGATTTAAATACATTTGTTACTAACAATGAACCATTATTAACTGACGAGCAGAAGAACATATGCAATCGAATTATGTTGGCTGTTGATGCCAAACAAGGCGGTTTTTTCTATTTAGATGCACCAGGTGGGACCGGTAAAACATATTTGTTATCTTTCATCCTTGCGAAACTACGGTCACAACAAAAAAATTGCATTAGCAGTTGCATCATCAGGCATAGCTGCTACTTTGTTGGATGGTGGGCGGACAGCACATTCTGCTTTCAAGCTACATTAGATATTCATAACAATCCAAATGCAATGTGTAATATCAAAAAAAGAAGCGGAATGGCAGCAGTGTTACGGAAGACTTCGATCATAATTTGGGATGAGTGTACTATGGCTCATAAGCATTCGCTCGAAGCATTAAATAGGACTATGCAGGATTTAAACAATAGTGACAGACTTTTCGGTGGTACTATTTTATTACTATCTGGTGATTTCCGGCAAACGTTGCCAGTTATTCCTCACTCTACTTTTGCAGATGAAATTAATGCATGTCTAATACAATCAATTTTATGGAGAAATGTTGAAACACTCAGACTGACAAAAAACATGCGAGTACAACTCCAAAATGATCCAACAGCACAAGAATTTTCTAAACAATTACTGGCTCTTGGAAAGGGTGAAATAGAATTTCATCAAGATACTCAACATATTAGATTGCCAGATAATTTCTGTACTGTTGTTCAAACTAAAAATGAACTGATTGAGAGTGTCTTCCCAGACATACTAAATAACTATTTAAATCATGACTGGCTTAGTAATAGTGCAATTTTGGCAGCGAAAAATGTTGATGTTAGTAGTGGTAAAAGGACAGTTCACCCCATGCGGATCCCATGTTAATTCTGCGGATCCGTTCGGATGCTTTCCCTAGGCTGAGCGGGGAAGGGGGGCGTGGTCGGACCGGATGTTGAGATCGGATGGGGAGCGGATGCTAAGAGAGATGTTCGAAGGGTTGATAAGAATTTTTTTTCCTTTTTTTTTTCAAATAAGGGGACTTGTAATTTTTTCAGACATTAACAATTTTTTCAAATAAGGAGACTTGTAATTTTTTCAGACTTTAGCATATTTTTGAAATAAGGGGACTTGGACAAATTTTTGAGATTGTGATGCATTCTCTCATGAAAATAAGAGACTTTGACATAATTTTAAATAAGCTATACTTTATGAATTAAACCTGAAATAAAAAATATTATTGTAATTAAATGAGGACCCACCAGCCACCCGGTACAATGTCTACCGCCTCATTTCAAATAAAAAATTTTACTGTGCCTTTCCCCATCACGCTAGCCTCGCATGAATGGAGACAGGGCGTAGCACAGAGGATGCGTTGTTGTTTTTGTTTCTTTAAATAATAATTAACTATGTGGAGCAAAGAAACGTACAACATCCCCAGGAGGCCTACGAACAAAAGAAATCTCCACACAGTGTGCTACTATTTTTTACTTGGTAAAAGTTCTACCACCTGTATTTTTTTTTCAGTTCTGTTCAGATTTTCTTGTTTGATGTAACAATCCTCATATATTAAATTTTATAATGCCCATAGGCTAAAGAGTTTATCCCATCTTCTAGTATATATCGCTTGTCATCAAAGCAGCTTAAAGATATTTTATTTATTCTTGTTGAATAAATGCGATGACTATCACTTTGAATGCGCGACTGTATATTTCTTGTTATGGATGAATTTTGCAGGCATTTGCGATAATCTTCATGTTTGATGTTCTTCTTTATCACTGTTTTGGAAACTCCTTTTGCTGTTTTCTTTTCATAACTTTCTGTTAACAAGGAATACATCTTTGCGCGCAACCCAACAAACTCTTTTGCCGGGACCGAGTTAAGTTCATCTTTGAAGCACCCAATCTTCTTTTTATTTACAGTGCTGAAGAGGGGATGTTCTGGAGGGTATTCCGAGGTATCGAAAAGGTTGAGAGCACTTTGCATATCCTGATAAACATCGTCCGTAAATATTTGATAAGTGAGTGAGTCCGTATCTGTGAACAGTAGCAAGGCCTTATCTCCATATTGTTGTTTTATGTATTCATAATGAAATTTGTACATATGGAGTTTAGACAGTTCTAGAATGCTAAAACCGACATATATAGGTTTGTTCAAAACTACTGTCTTTTGGATACGTTCAATACCCACTAAATCATCTGTAAACGTTTTGAAAGCATAGAACGAGGGATCTGCCACTAATTTCTTAGCACGTCTTTCGTTATTTACCAACAAAAAGTCAATATGGTTACGGACGTTCTCCATTGTTTTCCCATACACTGCATTATTCATGAGTTTAAAAAAGTCCTTCTCGAAAGCAGACTTAGCTTTTTTGCGTTGTTCGGTGTTGAAGGCGATGTAATTCTTCAACCAAGGACTTTGCATAAACTTGAGCACTTTATGAATTTTTTTAAGTCCGAGTGTTAAATATAATTTTAAATTTCGGTAGTGCACGACATAATTTTGTTTGTTGTATAGATTAGGTGTGAGTTTACTACTCTTCTTCAGGCTGCTGTTTTTATTTTGTTGAGTGTTGTATGGGGACCACATATCCCTAGTTATTTCCAATCTTTCTGGGGCAAGCGGATAGTCGTTGTGGAGGTCGTGGAGAAGTGAGGGATACTCTAGATCCACCTCAAAGATATACCCTTCACTAGCGGTGTCAGATAGAGAGAGGATAAATTCTTCTGTAATCCCTTCTGATGAGGACCACTCAAATGACCCATAAGGTAGTGCTTCAGACATAGCCCAGCCATACAAATTATTTGCATCAAGGTATGTGATGTAAGAGCTAGGCTTGCTCGGATCATAGTCCTCTAGGTACTTATTATTGGCTTTGGCCCATCTATGCGTGATTGTAGATATACCTCCGCGAGTACCCCGCTCTATAAGTAGATGCATATCTATATCAGTGAATAGATCTAGGGGTTGTTGGCACATCTTCAAACAGGCTTGCCAGGACAGACCAGGTGCAGTAAAAAAGTGGGCACAGTCTAAATTGTAATACTGCTTGCAAATGGATCTAAAATTTTCAAACACGTCTGCTAGCAGTAATACATCGGTCTTGACATACAGGTCGTGATAATCTCCTAGATTCTGTATGTTGAAGGAAGACCAAACGGTTTGAGCATGGGAATAGTCTTCAGCAGATATGTGTTCATCCGCTAGCGAACTATAGAAAGCTTCTTTAGGGGGTAGACAAGTTTCATAAAACTTTTGAAAGGAATCCATATATTCGTAAGGGTATACGCCCTTTTTTAAAAGTAAGTCAATATTGGATGATGATGAAAAATTTTCTTTTAAAATATTGAATTGACTTTGATTTAAATTGCTTACAAGTTTTTCTAAAGAAGTATTTAAAAATTGAAAACTGTCGATAAATTGTAGCTGTACAGTTACCCCCTTTTGCGCTTTTTTACCTACAGAGAAAGTAATATATTTCTCCATATTTGTAGCAATTACCTTAAACTTATGATCTTGAATTTTTCCAAGTCCTTGCATGCTTTGATGGGCATCATAGTTTTTTAAGTTGTGGAACACGACGGGAATCACCTTTTTTAATCTGTATTTTAAATTACACAGTCTGTGGAGTGCACCTCTGAATCTTCCACTCAAATGACAATGGTCCCTAACCCTGTCTGTCCCAAGATACTTTTTACATAAATAGCAATGGGTAGCTGTACGGAATGCTTCTTCGTCCGATGAACTCATTTGAATAGGGACTGTTGAAAGTAACTTTGTACAGATTTCTTCTTTTTCTTTTAGTAGGTTTTCCAAAAAGTGGTCAACGGCATCTTCACCTCTGTAAGAAGTGATGGGCTTGTACGATTTTCCTTCTGGACCAATGACCATTTATGCATAACCGCAAGGAACATGTAAAGCAGCTTTTTCAGTATAGGAGGTCTTCGGATTAGGGAATGCAGTATCAAACGGTTTGATAATTGACTCAAAGTCCGCGTAGATAATGTACGGGATTGAGTGTTGATACAGGATGTTGTTAAATCCCAGTACAGCATCCTGTTCTTCTGGCATCTTGATATGCTGAGCGTCATGTTCATTGCAATATGGTATATGCTTCTTTAAATTTATTTCCTCCCTAAATCTATGCATGCATTGATAACAATAATATGATCGTCCATCATGATGTGTGAGATCGCCCAATAATCTTGAAAAACTTCTAATGAGACAATAATGATGATTCTCTTCATTAGATATCAATAATAAATTAATGCAGTCTTCATTCTTTTGCTTAGAAATATGTAGCGGGAACACTTCTTTCTCATACCCATACACATTAATTCGCAGATTATTGAGTTTCTCTATAATAGGTATCTTGCAAACAGGTACAGGAAACTGAATATCTCCCATCTTAATTTCCTCTTCGAAGGCTTCATAATGATACATTCGTTCAGGATTTAGTGATCGATCGATATTCATCATATGGGCTAAAAGACACCATACCAAACACTTGTTATCTTCATTTTTTATATTAACTATTGCCTTCTTAGCTGCAAGTTGAGGGGGGAGGGGGATGTAACTGCTCGCCGCTAAAGGATGGTAGACTGCACAACAAAGTTCTAATTTTAAAATTTTGTGCAATACCCAACCGGAACCTCTCTGTGTGAACTCATCAAAAGTATTTTCGATTTTTTCTTGGGCCTTTTCAATATGTTCTTGGATAGTTTGGGGAATAAGATCAATTAAGCATTTGGATCGAAAATGAGTGGTGATAACCTCTTCTTCATCGTCTTGAGTAGTGCGTGACATCTGAACCTTGAGAACGGCGTACCACTTCACAGCATTCACTTCTAATTCCTCTTTTAATTTTTCTATAATTTGAGGGTTTGTTTCATCAAAGAAAATTTTCATATCGCTCTCATTCTCTTCAGTCGATTCAAGATTGTGGGATGAAAAAACATCCAAAATTTTTTGTTTCTTCGCCCGCTTTGAATTAGAAGTGGATGGACCTGCCTTGCGTTTTTTATGGCTTACGCGGATATGCTCCTGGAGTTCAGTTTTTAGTGAAAATTGGAGGGGGCACTCGCTACACCTAAATCCTCTAGAGTGTATTTTAAAATGCCGATTTAAATCACATTTTCTGGCAAAGCTTTTCTGGCACACTTCACAAGTAAAGGGTTTAATGCCAGCATGGATCTTCATATGGCGAGTCAGATTATTCTTTAGAGTGAAGGATTTTCCACACTGGTCGCAGATCTATAAAAGATCCAAAAAATGCGACTTTAGAATACTTATTTAAACCTACATACAATAAACCTACTATAAAAATACCCTAACCTATGTATGGATTGTACCCTAGTAAATAAATACAAGTAACCTATTTCGTACCTTAGACTTACCATACTTTTTAACATAAAATACACAATAAAAAAAACAATCATACCTTAGAATATATTCACTAAAAACCCAATCCTATCAACACCAAATTTTTTTTTTAAACCATAAACACATTTTTTTTAAAAGTAATCAACTTAGAAAAAACACATTTTTAAATAAATAAACAAAGCGTATCAACGCTAAATTTTTTAAAACCATAAACACATTTTTAAAATAAATAAACACACCAAAATTTTTTTTAAACCATAAACACATTTTTTAAAAGTAGAAAAAAAATATTTTTAAATAAATAAACAAAGCGTATCAACGCTAAATTTTTTAAAACCATGATATGCATTTTTAAAAGTAATCAACTTAGAAAAAATATATTTTTAATTAAATAAAGCTAAGCGTATCAACGCTAAATTTTTTTTAAAGCATAAACACATTTTTTAAAAGTAGAAAAAATATATCAATCCATTTTTAAATAAATAAACACACCAAAAATTTTTTTTAACCATAAACACAGTTTTAAAAAGTAGAAAAAACACATCAATCGATTTTTAAAATAAGCGTATCAACGCTAAAAATTTAAAAGTATTCACACCACATGAACCCTAAGTACTTTTTAATATAAACATACCTTACTAAAAATATATTTGCAGCATGCACACATTTTTATCATTTGAAATAATTACCTAAACTTAAAAAGTGCAAGTGCACTAAACATACAAATTTTTAAATATCCCTTTACACTAGGTTCATATTAAAACATGAACTGGAAGTGATCCAAACACACATGTCTTTTACTTAACTCAAAATGTCTGCGTATATAAACATAGTACTAATTAAATATAAAAATACTTATTTCACTTAAACAGCATTACATAATAAAATTTCATTATTTATTTACGGATTGAGCATAACGCTAAAAATCTGATGTATAGTAAAAGTGTTCTAAGTACTTTTTAATTTATGTAATTAATACACTCAATCTTACTGAGTACTTATTATCAGAACATGAGACACACTTTGATAATCATCCTTCTAATAAAAGTATCAATTTTACTTCGCATCGTTTTTAAATAAATATTGAATAACCTCTTATTTTTAAATACACTGATACGATGCTTTTCTTTAAAATATACTTTAAAATAACACTTACGTGACCAGTAGAGGGTCCCGCTTGTAAATCACTAGATGCCTCTTGAGCATCGGTGGATCCTGGTTGAGAATCCCAATTGATAGATTTATCCAAATCATTCGGGTTCTCTACAATGTCAAGAATTTGATGAAGATCCTCCAGGGGGATCCCGAATTCATTCAACTGAAAAATATAAAAAATAGAATTAGGTTATTGCAACATAATACTTTATTCATTAAACAAGTTTTTCATTACGCTAATAAATACTACTTAATTATCTAAACAAACTTTTCATTACGCTAATAAATACTACTTAATTACCGAAACAAGCTTTTAATATTACGTTAATAAATACTACTTAACTACCTAAACAAACTTTTCATTACGCTAATAAATACTACCTAATTAAATAAACAAGCTTTTAATATTACGTTAATAAATACTACTTAATTAAATAAACAAACTTTTAATTACGTTAATAAATACTACCTAATTATCTAAACAAATTTTTCATTACGCTAATAAATTACCGAAACAAGCTTTTCATTACGCTAATAAATTACCGAAACAAACTTTTAATTACGTTAACAAAACTACTTAATTACCGAAACAAACTTTTCATTACGCTAATAAATACTACTTAATTACCGAAAAAAACTTTTAATTACGCTAATAAATACTACTTAATTAAATAAACAAACTTTTAATTACGCTAATAAGTACTACTTAATTACCGAAACAAACTTCTAATTATGCTAATGAATACTACTTAATTACCGAAACAAACTTTTAATTACGCTAATAAATACTACTTAATTAAATAAATAAACTTTTAATTATGTTATTACCTAAACAAGTTTTTATTTAACGAATTGCCTAAACACAAGTTTACACGGAATAAAACGTATTAATAATAGCGTGCGTGAAATCTAAGCTTTAAACATATTAAATGTACTATACTCCAGTTCAACTTAACCTGACAGTGCGTGGAAAGGTACGAGTGCCTTATTGCGCCGTTTGTCAAGTATTCGTGCGCGCTTTCTGGTCTTCCTCCCTTGTACTCTTTGACTAATTGCCCTATTTGGCGATCTATCGCCCGTCCTTCGTACTAATGCTGCTCTAGTACGTACACGTGTGGGAGTATTTAGGGGTGATAAGAAAGGAAGGACATTCCTTCAATCACCCCTTCTTGACCTTCCCCTGAAAGGTACGGCGGAGGTCAGAATTGTTCTGAGAAATGTATCTTTTTTTTTTCTTTTCAAAGCAAAAATGTGACTGGGATGCGTGTGCTTACAGATTAATATACATATTCTTTTTTAAATATAAAATAGTTTAAACAATTGCTATTTTTTTCGGCGTTTTCTATTGTTCTGAGAAATGTCTCTTTTTTTTTCTTTTCAAAGCAAAAATGTGACTGGGATGCGTGTGCTTACAGATTAATATACATATTCTTTTTTAAATATAAAATAGTTTAAACAATTGCTATTTTTTTCGGCGTTTTCTATTGCAGTGCAAGTCCAGTAGAAAGTGAGAAAGAAAAACAAAGAACGTAAGAAAATCCTCTAATTTAAATGACTGGATTGTGAAACTCGTAATGCTTTTTCCTTTCTTTCCCCCGAATGTGGCAATATTGAAACAGGCATCGATGTGCCAGTAAAATATGCTTCTTGAGACAAATAAGGCGTTCAAAGCACTGTATTGTGCTGAGAAAAGAAAAATTAAAAGGAATTGAGAATGGTCGACCCTACCGCTATCTCACTAAGATGAAAGGCAATGTTCTAGTAACTAAATTACGTGCATCATAAATTAGACTTTAAAATACATATGGGCAACCTCCGGCCCGCGGGCGGAAGGGGCGGGCTTTTGATCCGGCCAGCGGATCAGAAACCCAGTCGAACTTGCTCGTTCTCATCGTTATAAAAACACAACGGTATTTTTTTAAAAATTCTTTGCCAGTGTTGTTTCTCAAACCAGATCGTCACATACAAACTGACTGCATTCAAAGACAGCAGGATGAGAAATAACGCTGGCCACTGAATAAAATCTTCATCGTAGTATCTTTGCAAACGATGGGAGTGAACAGGTTAATCCTGATATCCCCTTCTCATCACTTTACATATACAACTCAGGGGCCGATCCAGAAATTTTTTCTAGGGCACCATTTTTGTGAATTTTTATGACAATTTTTAATAAGTCACATTTTTGGTTAAAATAATTGATAAAACAGATTAAAATACAAGGTAAAATGCGAATGAAGGGCCGTTTCAATTGATTGTGTTGTGAAAGGGCCGCAAAACGGACCCAGTTTTCGTCTGCACCGACCCCTACACTGCTTGAACTTTTTTGTTCCTTTCAAAGATGGTCACAGGGATCTTACATTTTTCAAAGCCCCGAGTTTAAAGTTACTCCCGAAGTTAAAATTAACCGCGAGGAGACGTCACTGCCGGCAACGGGGGATGGGAGTCACTGAAAGATGACAATTTTAAAAGAAGAATTATCTTCTGTAAAATGACTACGAAGGATGGGTGGGGAGGGGTACAGAAATGGGCCCGATTAACGCACGGGGCAACTGGGTCACGGCCCTTTTTGTTTTTTAGTTTTAATCTTTTAATTAAAAAAATTACAAATATTCTATAAAATATTATTTCATGAAAATTCAGTTTAGTTTTTTGTCTTATGAACATAGTAAAACAAGCAATGAATATGTTTTAGTCCTGATTTATATGTTTATTTAATATAATGTAAGGTATCAAAATTAAAAAAAAAAATTGTAATAATTAAAAGAAAGGGATAGGGCCCGAATGCAGAGCCTTACTATCGCATTGGCAAATCGGGACTCTGCCCAGGGCCCCCGGTTCGAAAGGGGCCCAAATTCCAAATGTTATGAAATATTCTTTTTTATGTCAAAATTTTATGAAAAAGAAAACAAATTTCATAGATGGGGGCCCCCAAATTCATCAATGCCCGGGGCCCCTGTTGGTCATAATTGGGCCCTTCGGAACTTCTAAGTGGTGTTCCAGCCTTATGCGGTTGGAACGTAATATAATCATCCAATACAGGAGCAGTAGCCATTATTACCGACGTGCGAAAGCGGAGATAAGGAAGAAAAGAAGTAAAGAACGGAGAATGTGTAATGGATTTTCCCGTTCTGGCGTGGGGGAGGGTTGCTACGATCTTCGCTCCTTAAAAATTCCGCCAAAACTTGCTTTGACACTATTGGATAGCAAAGCGTTGACACAATAAACACATTTTCATTTATATAAAGGCGATATATTAAATTATTGAGCACGCTTTCATTATATAAACATGTTTTTTCCCCTTTACAGACGAATTTAACATAAAAAATAATACATATACGGACGAACTATATTGTAAGGTCGGAAGAACACAAGGCATAGCCTTCCACGTACTGTCAGGTTAAGCTGAACTGGAGTATAGAAACATTTAACCTAACAACATAATCTCACTTTTAAAAATGAGTCTAAATAATACACCAAAATTTAAAATAAGCTCATTATATTGTTAAATAAAATAAAATAAAAAAGAAATGTACTTACTTTCTCGTCTGAAAAATCCAAAGTGTTATTCACTGAAGAAGTCATTGTCGAATACAACTTTGCTAAAAAGTTTTTAAAGAAAAGAAATAAAACACGTCTTGATAGTATGAGAGCTGAACAAAAATTCGTCCACACTTTTCCTTGAACAGAATAGAAATGATCTCCTTATCTGCTATCCTTATAGTAGTAGAGGGAGATAAGGAACCCTCCCGATGACTCAATAAGCATTGGTCATCTTAGAACTGCTCACCTTTTCTGATAAGCCAATGTGTGAAGATTAGAACCTCCCGATGACTCAATAAACATTGGTCATCTTTTCCCACCTTTTCTGATAAGCCAACGATTCCCCCGCTTAATCGCTGATAAGCCAATGATACCCCCAATTACTCATGCACAGCATTGATAACTGGTAGGAACACTATAAGCCATTTCTAGTTTAAATTTCTATGCGTTCGGACGCAATTTTACTCGCTCTTGCTTTATAGTTTTTTAAAAGTGTTTTAAAGTTCAAAAATGACTTCTAATAAAGATCAACTAAATTTTGATTATACTCCAGAGTTTTATACTCAAAGTGATGCAGATAAAATATTCAACGAGCTATTGGAGTTACCATTTCAAACGCTCACTCTGCAAATTTCGGGTAAACAATATACCCCCAATCGCAAGGTGCTGGCTTTCGGTGATGATGGATTAAGCTATGAGTTTTCAGGAGCATCTGTTGAAACTCATCCCTGGTGCCCCCTTCTACAAAAGCTGCGTGATGATGTGCAAAAAGTGACGAGTCAACAGTTCAACTACGTGCTGCTGAATTATTACCCAGACGGGACTTCAAAAATTGGACATCATAAGGATAATGAAAGCAGTCTAGACCCGTCCGTGCCGATTTGTGTACTAAGTTTCGGTGCTCAAAGAAGCATCGAATTTAAAAGACCGAATTGCGATATGGTGTCTATTCAGCTTGCTCACGGTTCCCTGTACCAAATGAAGCACCCAACGAATAAACTATTCACGCACGGAATACCCGCTGAACCTGACGTTAAAGAATCCAGGATTAGCGTGACTTTTAGAAAATTAGTGCCTTCCACTCGTAAACGTAAATTAAACTCTATTACTACCCCTGCTCAGAAAAAGAGTAACGTGGAGGACTCTTTTATACCCAGCGGTGACTGGTTGGAGCAACTCTATGAAGAGAGGAACAGTCTTCTCAGCTGGTGGTCACTCGAATGGGGTATGTTTATATTGTTATACTGTGATAAAGAAAAAGGAATTCGTCTGCATATTCGCGAGTGTAACTACATAAACGAATATGAATGGTTTCCTACCAAAAGAGGGATACTTATGCTGCCTCAAACTTGGGCTGAACTGAGTGAAAAACTCTGTGATTTCAATTTGCATTATTCTAATACCTCGTTTATTGCTAACAATCAGTTAGCTGTATTTAGACATGACGAGGAATATTGCGTGCTCCAACAAATTTTTCGAAATGAGGATGTGTATTCTTTAAAACCATCATGTGCTAAATTGTGTGAAAGCCAAATATTAAAATTAAATGAAATTTCACCAACAATAACGCAAATTCTTGTGGATATTCTTTTTACTGTGTACTTACCACAACTCTTATGTGTAAATTTGACACCCTGTCAGCAAGACATGCATGACAGTGCTTCAGTGAGCAAAGAGAACATTTATAAAGAATGTATACAAGAACTTCGATTTATTGTAAATAAACTCTTTTCGTGTGAAGGGTGTAAGGTAAACTCACCCGGACAAAACAGACATTGCTGTTTACAGTTGTCCGATGCGGACAAATTTCATCGCGTTGGTAAAAAATGTTATCTTTACCTGAATATGCATACTATTGCAAAGACATTAAAAGATCAATATTGTAAATGCAACTTCAATAAGGAATTTTTCAACTCGCTGTGTGTAAAGGATTATATGCAATTTATTGAAAGTGAGTTTAAATTATAGTATGTAAAAATAAATGTGTTGATTTGTACCTAATTTGTTTTTATTTCTGTGTATATGTGTCTATTTATTTTAAAATCTTTACTAAAATAATTTTTAATTCATCTAAAAATAATGTTTAATAAGAAAAGTATTTTAATTTATCAAGAAAAAAAATTAATCCAGTTTAAATATTTTCAAATGTTTTTATTTTTAAGTACTTAATTTTAAAGTGCATGTATTTTTAATCTATATCAAGAAAAAAAATTCAATCCAGTTTAAATATTTTCAAATGTTTTTATTTTTAAGTACTTAATTTTAAAGTGCATTTATTTTTAATTTATCAAGAAAAAAAAAATTAATCCAGTTTAAATATTTTCAAATGTTTTTATTTTTAAGTACTTAATTTTAAAGTGCATTTATTTTTAATCTATATCAAGAAAAAAAAATTAATCCAGTTTAAATATTTTCAAATGTTTTTATTTTTAAGTACTTAATTTTAAAGTGCATTTATTTTTAATCTATATCAAGAAAAAAAAATTAATCCAGTTTAAATATTTTCAAATGTTTTTATTTTTAAGTACTTAATTTTAAAGTGCATTTATTTTTAAAAGTGTTTTTAATTTATCAAAAAAAAATTTTTTTTTTAATCAGGAGCTGACTTAAACTAAAATAATTTTAAAATGTTTTTAATTTATCAAGAAAAATTTTTAAACTATTTTTTATTTTTTTTTATTTTGAAACGTTTACTTATTTCTTTAATTGTAAAATAATTTCTAAAAGTAATTCATTTTTAACATATTCAGAATTATAAAGGGGATACCTTAAAACGTATAAGGTTTTATTCATGCATGTTGTATTTAAATGAGTGTCTTAGAACAAATAAGGTTTTATTCAAGAAATAATTTTTCTTGTGGGGGGTAAATATTATATCCCTCTTAATTTGAATATCTCTTTGCATTTAAAAAAAAATTACAAAGTAGCAATATCTTGCATCGCAGGAGATTGTGCTGTTTGATATTATCTATTACAGATCATTTCCTGTTTTAGCAAGTAAGATACACATAGTTTATCTCTCAATGCAAATCATTTCCTGTTTTACCAAGTAAGATACACAAAGTTAGTTTTTCTCTCAAGTAGATAAATATATTTTAATTTGTTTTACACTTAGTACATTTCCTGTGAAACAGGAGAAGTAAACTAGGATACATTATATCAATAGTTTGATTATCAGAGGATGTAGACACATGGGTTATTTACAGTTGATTACTATTTCTGTGCTTTACGTGGGAAAAAGACGATAAACAATTTAGAAAGAATCAAATATTTTATTCAAAATCCCACTTTACATTTTCTAAAGACTTCCGCTTGGAAGGTTTCACATTTTCTAGTCTACGTGATTTTACAGGTGGATTGCGTTTTACAGGAGGCTCCGTTTTAATAAAAGCATGCTGATTTTTTATAAAATGTCTAGGAATATTCAGGTCTTCCATTGCTTTTAAAAATATGTCTCTGCCACTAATGTCCGTTTTCCTTCGTGTGGTGAAAATCATATTGAACAGGTCAGCCACATTGGATGAGGGAATGTTTTCATTTTTATACATGAGTTGTCCATTTTGATCCCAGTGTAGTACACTCGGATTTCTTTTTAACAATTCCAATAGAGTTGCTGCCTGTCTTTTCATTGAACCAGGTACAGAATTTAAAATAATGTCGTCATAGGGATTTTTCTCTTGCTGTATAATTTCTTCTTGCGGTTGCGATGAAGCAGCTGGTTGTACACGCCATGATGAATCCGCTTCTACATTAAGTTGTACAGGTAATGATGAATTATAGTTTTCCATGTTTAGTTTTTTTCTTAAAAGGGCATAATATAGTTTCACTTTGTCGTGCTCACTTTGACGACTATTCAATATTTTCATCATTTCTTTATCAAATTCACTCATTTGCTGTTCCGTTGGCACATGTCTGTTCAAAACCTCTTCTGGGACGAGAGCATACTTCTTTGCAAACTCCATTCAGAATCATGAACGGGGTATGAGACTTGTAAGTACCGACAGGGCAGCAGGTAATAAAATATTTAAAAATCCCCCTTTTTGAACAATTAGCTTACGTTTAACATATAATGGGGATTTAGTAGCAAGCTTTCGTAGAGTATTCTTGTGTTTTTTTAAAGAGGTCTTTTGCTTAGGGGAAAGCGGAATGTTTCCTTTTAATAAATTAAGACTACAGTTGCAGATTAATCGGATACAAGAGTTTGGGAGCTTTTTTAAAAGACTTTTTCGTAATTTGATAGGACAAATTTGTAAAAGTTGCAGGCGATTAAGATCCTTTTTGCATGGTGTCATCTTGCAAACTAAATAAAAATTTCAGAATGTTTCTATTTATACATTTTTCAACTGATACACATATTGTATCTGATTGGGTAAAATGTTGGTGCGCAAACGCATTTTTTCATCAGTTTGAGGGTATAAATCAATAAACAAGTATGAATAGGGTTTTTTAGTCGCGTCTTCGTAGACTTCTTGAAAAAATTTTAAATGTCTAGGGAACAATTGCCTTCCCAAATGTGTTATCTGAGACATATCTCTACGATTCTTAAAAAGTACAAGGTAATGTGCGTTCAAGGTTATCTCCCTCATTTGGGAACCTTGGTGAAAAAAGTTTTGTGTTATAAAAATAACACTTATATTTAAATGATGCGAACCTCTCGTAAAAAGTTGACATATGTTTTTACTGTTTCCGCATTCATGCATTAGATCATCTATTATAAATAATGTATTATTTCCTATGTATTCTCGATAATCAGATGGAAGCCCTTCTACAAAAGTTACACCCTCTATCTCATCGAACAAGCTTTGATATATTCCATAGAACCATACTATTTTATCCGGTACTTGTGAAAACATTTCCCGTTTGAAACTGAGTAATTGTTTCGTCCAAAAACTTTTACCACTTTGCGTGGCACCGCTGATAATCAAATTACACGGTGTTTGCAAGGCTGGAAAATCCATTGTGAATGAAGACAGACACATGGTGAGTACTGTTTAAATAGTTTTTTTATTGATAAAAGTTCACATAAACATGAAATCGTTTGGCGACAAAATTATACACTAGTTTGTCATTACATATACTTTTTGGTACAAAAGTAGACACAATTTGATTTAATGTATGACCTTTGGATTTACAATAAAGATAATATGTACAGTATTGCCCACAAACAGCTGTAACATCACTTTGTAACTTGAGTCGGTTAAAGTTTATATTGGGATATCTCGATGCAAAGTCTAGAATAGGTCCTTTAAAGGTTTCCGGCGCATTTCCGTAAGAATCAAAGAACTCAATCTGGATAGGCGAATGTAAATAAAAAGCAAGCCAGTGACTTCCTTGTTGAGTAGATCGATCAACATTCACCACGAGAGAGGCAGGGTACTTTGAAATTTTTTCGGGTAACTCGTCACTCGCATACACATCCAAAAAGTGCTTTTTTGTAAAGGGATCCGTAGAAAGTACTTGTCGCAGCTGAAATGTATTCATTCTTCTTCTCAATTGGGGTAGTCACATAAGACGTGACGCGATTTTGAAATTTCAATCACGTTTTCAAATTCAGCATAAATAAATACGGAGATGGTCTTGTTCAAGGCTTTGGCAAATTTAATTTCTAATCGTAAATTACCTTGGTGTTGCAAACTTAAATGAGGTCCATCACAGAGATCCGCGGTCAAGTCGAAAGCATAGAGGGTGTGGCCTTGTGCAAATTCTTCTCGGGTTAAAAATATACCCTTATCTTGATTAAAACTCGAAAATAGACGATGATAAGCACGTATGTAACTGTCGTTTTCAAAATTTAACTCTAGTGCTTTGCTGGGCAAGGGGTTCCCGTCTACAAATATGCTTAAATAGGAAACGTCACAGTCATCAAACAAAAACGGATTTAGGTTATATTGTCCGCTCACTGCAGCATTATCCAGACATCCCACAATCACACGTTTGGGCATGACTCCCAGAAACACATTGTCTTGTAAAAAAGACCAACTGCCTGCAGAGACAGAATACAACTTGCACATAACTCGATCAATGGGATATTTAGCTGAAGTTTTCTCCAGAGCTTTTGCATGTCCGAGTGAAACACCGGGACTCACTTTCACTTTTCTAATAAACAATGATGCATGCTCTAATATCACGTCATATTCATTAGCTGTAGCAGACATCAAACAAAAATTGGACTTGCTGCGCGTCATTTTTATCTTTACATCCACCATGTTCAGTAAAAGTCTATTTTGCTGGAAAATATCGCAGTGCAATTGGCCAATCATATCTAAAGTTTTACTCTTAGAAGTTAGGTGATAGCGTTTCTTGAGTCCTTCGTTTGCATCGATCGTAGCCGTGGGATCGGCTGTTGCCAGATTCGTATCCTTGTAAAAACAGGAACAGGAAAGTAAGCTTTTCTTGGCATCTTCCCCATAATTCATTAAAGTTTCGATGTAGGCTCTGTACGGGTAAGTATTGCTCGATGTCGAAATCACTCGCTCATTCAAACTAACGTCTACTTGCGAAAAGAGGGCATGTAAAAATAAATTAACATGGGCCACGGCATCCTTTTCGTCCAGGTCGGCACCACCCGACTTTACAATTTTTACTTTCACGTAGATGTGAGACGAAGAGAGGTCTAAATATTCTTCTCCGCTTCCAGATATGTTAAATTCTACAGGTCCTCCATTTTGTATGTTGGCAATAGGGTGATATTCAACAAACTGTCCTTTTTCGATAGCCGTTTGAGTAGGGGGCATTACAAATAAGTCCAACTCGGATTTAGCGCAGGCTACCGAGTCCTTGTGAATTAAACCGTACATGATTAAGCAAAAATATCGTGACCTTTCACCTTCTTGGTTCGTCTACGACTGACGTTTTTCACACGTCGCTTCCTCTTTTTATTGCGTCCAGATCCAATCATCGATTTCACTTTAGCTGCTGCTTTGTCGGTGAGCTGCTTCCCTGCTTCTTTCATGCGTCGTCTTGCGGCTGTTTTAAGGTCCTCGCCCTTAGATACGTCATTCAAGATATCCACTCCGCTGTTAAATAAATGTCTACCAATAGTCTTTGCGCCGCTCTTGAGCATCGGTACTGCTGCTCTAAAAAATGATCTAAAAAGACCGCCAAATCCGTATCCTTTTTGAAATGGTGCTCCTTGATAAAAATTAAGTCCATTGCCAGACTGATGCGTATAATAATCCTCAAAGGATTTTTGGCAACACTGATAAGGCACATACATTTTCAAGAGAGGTATTTTTGCGTAAAATGAAGTTTAACGTACGAGCGTCCGCGTTCAAATGGCACTAATTCACCAGTGTGGGTCCTTATAACGATTTCGATCGTCTGAAATTTTTTTCTCGAGAGCGGTATATAGTGGGGGCGATCAAACTGGGCACTGATTACTTCACCGTCCTTCCCAGTCACATTCACAATACGCAATAGCGGTGCTAATACATCGCCTACGATCTGCGATTCTATTATATCCGAATACACCATCAATGTCCTGTAATGAGCACACGGGTCTGCAACATATGGGCTTTCCGAAGTCGTTTCAGTGTTTTCTTCAAAACATTCAATTTCGCAAGGATCAAAACCCAACAGTTGAGATAAGCCAGGGTACAAAAAAACTCTAGCCTTGTTTTTCACTGAAATGCGCACGCGCTTTGTTACGTTGTTATATTCAAAAAATATTTTATTTTCAATATCTTTAATGCGAATGGCGTTTAAAATTTCGTAAACAGAGTCATAAAATCCGGGGGGTACGCGTCTACCTATTATTTTTCCGTCGCCTAAATCAAATCCAATCAAATTATTTTGAGCATTCACATTATACCAGGTATGCGGATACATAAATTCCGCTAAACCTACCTCCCATTCGCCGTTTAATTCAATGGGGGTTGGTAAACGCGTGATAAAATGAGAAATTTTATTCTCGGGAAAGTAGTTCATAGAGCTATCACTCGGCAGTGTTAGATAGAAATTCATCTTTACAAATGTCGTTTCGGCACTATGATTCCTCTATTTATAGTGCGAATATATTTTCGGAAGGTATCCATACATTAAATTTTTGTGGGTAACCTCTGAATTTCACAAAGTATTCTACACGTCCTCGACGTGTTCGCTTTTTTAATACTTTTTCTATATCAAAGTTTTCCTTGGGGTGTACTTTTTGAAGTTCTTGAGCATAAAACGTTCCCAGAATAGGTTCGCCCATCAAGTCCTTGATCCGGTACACTGGGGGGGTCTCTTGCCACACATTCCGTCACGGTAAACAGTTCTTCCGACCAGTTGGTTTCGTAACCTTTCTCAAAGGTCAATTTATGTTTGGATACGCGTACTGTATCCCCCATTTTAAAAACGCAGGGCTTTTTTGGGATGTTTTCCATATCACCGTATAGGGTAAACCACACATCCTGCTCATTAGACTCTGTCACTTCTGCAGGCGCTCGTTTAATACTCGAGTGAAAGGTGTGATTGTAGCTGTGCACCAATTGGTCCAAAACGTCTATATAGCGGTAAGTTCGTTTACTCGTGAAATATTTCCACATTTTTGTTTTCAAAGTACGATTAAACCTCTCTACAACGGACGCCTTTGTATTATTGTACGTCGTGAAAAATCGCACGTTTTGTTGCTTTAAAAAAGATTGGAACTTTGCATTTTTAAATTCGGTACCTTGATCCGTCTGTAAAAGTTTAGGTTTACGCTCCGAAAAGAAGGAACGGAAAGCATTCACAATATCCTCTCCCCGCTTCGATTTAAGGGGGGCCACAAAACTATATTTTGATAGGACGTCTGTACATGTCAGGAGGTATCGGTATTGATCATTGTACTGTTTTAAATTTTGTAGATCCACTAGATCCGCTTGCCACTGATGGTCTTTCGCATAAACAATTACTCGATTTGTCGGGAATTTCCTGCGCGCCGGTCTGTGAAGAGTGTATGCGTCCACCCCTTGTAACCAATTCCGAATCTGCGGTTTGCTTACTCTTCCTCGAGCAGCACGGTATAAGGCATTTACACCACCAAAACTCGCCTCGTGAGCTGGGTCGTGATACGCTTTCTTCATTGCAGCATAAAATATGATTATTCGTTATATTAATCCTCAATCGCATATTCATCACAGAGAAAACGTTACGTTTCCCGTTTCATTTAAGTGTAAAACAAAATCAAACGCAAACTTATCACTTCCGGTAAAACTATAGATGAGCGCCAAAATTATACACATACACATATACATGCATGTCACTCCTACAACTTCACTCGACCAATTCATTTTGAAAACTAAAGTATAACACAATACACCTACAATTTTATACCTGAAGGATTCTCGGCCTAATGGACAACAATCATTAGCCTATGAATTCTTTTGTAGGTTGCGCGTTCAAATTTGAAAATTTTTTTCCAAGTCCCCTTATTTCAAAAAATATGTCACAATCTGAAAAAAATTACAAGTATCCTTATTTGAAAAATATGTTAAAGTCTGAAAAAATTACAAGTCTCCTTATCTGAAAAAAAGGAAAAAAAATTCTTATCAACCCTTCGAACATCCGCTCCCCACATCCGGTCCGACCACGCCCCCCTCTCTCTCTCGACCCAGGGAACGCATCCGAACGGATCCGCAGAATTAACATGGGATCCGCATGGGGTGAACTGTCCTTTTACCACTACTGATGTTGATCTGATTAACTACCAGATACAACAATTATTACCAGGTGATTTAATGTCATTTAAGTCTATTGATGCTACTGGAGAAGAAAACGAGGCAGTGAATTTCCCAATTGAATTTTTAAATTCTTTAGACATATCAGGAATGCCACCACACAATCTTCGATTGAAAATTGGATCACCGATTATTCTACTGCGTAATTTAAACCCTCCTAAACTATGCAATGGTACACGTTTGGTGATCAAAAGAATCACTGGAAACGTTCTTGAAGCAACTATTTTGACAGGAAAGTTTAAAGGAGAAATTGTTTTGTTACCACGTATTCTGATGATACCATCCAATTCCCCCATACCATTTAAAAGACTACAGTTTCCCATTCGCTTAGCTTTCGCGATGACTATAAATAAATCTCAAGGCCAAACAATGTCTATTTGCGACTTAGACTTGGAAAATCCACGTTTCTCCCATGGGCAATTATGCGTGGCATGTTCACGAGTAGGAAGACCATCAAGTTTATTTGTATTAACAAAGGACCGATTGACCAAAAATATTGTACATCGATTGGCGCTTCATTGAACATCAACTGTGATTTATTACGATTAAAGATATTTAGAGTATATACAGGCCCGTCGCTAGCGGGTGTGCAGGTTGTGCACCGCACAAAGGCGCCAAGGTAAAGGGGGCGCCGAAACGGCTGAAGAAGAGTTTAGCGAAAAATTAACATTTAAAAAAAAAAAAATATTTTTTGTTTAAGTTTATATTGCAGACTTCTAGGAAAGTGCTTTCCCTGTTGAAATACCCCTCTACAATGTTTTTGCAAGGTTTCATCTTACAAGTTCTTATATACAGCACTGCTTTGTTAGCATCCTTCCTCCCCCCCCCCCCATCTCTTAGGCCAGCGTTTCTCAACCTGTGGGGCGGAGAGCATTTGCAGATTATAATAAATTTAATTAAATTAAAGCTTATAATTATAGACACACATTGAAAACAGCCTAGGGATTTTTTTTTAATTAACGTATCATATAATTCTACTTATATAATAACAGATGGCAGCACCAGTGGAAAATGTGGTTTAAAATAAGATTCGTAATCTAATTTGTATATTCCTTTATTGCTTATCATCTAAAACTACTTCAAGCTGCCTATATGTTTATTTCGCTGGTTTTCACCTCATGATAATTAATGATTTTTATTCATAATTCATCATTTGCCGTAATCATTTTAATTCATCATTTGCCGTACAGACAGACTTGCCAGTTTTCAAATTCGGTGGGCTAGCCTTAGATGGGCATGCATGACGTCAGTGAGCTAACCAATCAGGGATCTCGAAATCCGGGCGGAAGGAAAAGGAAGGCCAACGCGACTTGTATGGTTCCGAATGAATGTAAAGGTTGGTAATATGCTCCCCGGTGGGATATACAACTTCCAAAACCAATAGACAGAGCATAATGACATTCTAAGAGGCATATAAACAATATAAAACATCATTTACAGTTTATCAAAATTCAATACAATTCGCTTCAGTAATTAAATTTTTACACTATCATGTAATCAAAAATTAACGTAATTTAAGATCACAAATTAAACAATCCATAAAGACGCTTTGGAAAACAATTAAACCATTATTTATTCTCATTGACACTCATTGGACCTCTCAGTGGCGGTTCCAGAGGGGGGGTCATGACCCCCCCAAATGGTCTTCAATTAAGGGGGCCTAGATTAACCACTCCCCCCCAAAAAATGAGGGCCCGAGCCGAGCTTGGACAGGGGCCCAAAATTCGGAGGCCTTGCATACATATCACATTGTGCTGCTGAAAAAGAATTCCTCTTTAGAAGACCATTGGTCTCTAAAGAGGACTAGTTTATTTTATAACCCTAAAGTATGCACACAATATTCTACGTGCTCAGACGTTGCTTCTTGGCATAAAAATATGCAGCCGTTTTGTAAATATGTGCGTTCACCCATATCCATCTATATATAGAGGGCAAAGGAAGAGGGAGACACAACGAGCCTGATTAATCAAGTGGTGACTTGCGTTAGACAGATCACTGTGATATATTTTGAATTCAATAAAGTAATGATTAAGGTAAGGGTGGATGGGGTAGTTGCCTCGAACCCAGAATAAAAGAAAACTCTCAAAATCAAAAAATGGTTTGTAGAAAAATGTGTGAATTGTGTGTGCGTAATACATTACACTCCTATTCAACCACCACCACTACCACCACACGCACACTCCCTTTCAATTAGCCTTCCTCGTCTTCAAAAGCACTCTAAGGAGCACCTACGTTTGTAAATAATTAATTTATGGAATCCAAATCTAGCGTAACTACTACAAGACCATAAAAATTACAGAAGAGGAAGGGGGGGAGTCACGAGGGAAGGGGACCATACCTAAATAGGGCCGTATTACACATCAAGCTGAGTATGCTTCTCTATGGGCTATGGGCTCCAAGGCGGCCTGCGTTAAAATTTAGAAGAAAAAAAGCTTTCGTAACCCTGTCATTACATTCCATGATAATAAGCTTTTAAATAGGAAATTTGTTCCATAGAAAAAACTGTTTTTACCTTTGAAAATGAATATGTGGAAGCAAGCAGTTCTGCAAAATTTAAGTATGGAAATGATATACTACGCATTAGCGCCAAAAACCCAGTGTCTTGTAAAACATTTTTCTCTACGAAAACTCGTGTTTCCTTTCAGTGTCCAAAAACGGAAATCGCGTGTTACACTAAGCGCTAATCAGGTGTTTTCCATTGACAAAACACGAATCCATTAATTAGTAGTGGCATATCTTTTAAGTTTAAAGATGGATATAGTAAGGGGTCAAGAAAGAACCATTATAAATTCTTAGTATTCCGGGCATGAAAGCTATTTGTTTACCAGGGAGTTGCCGACACCCCCAAAGGCCACTTTTCAGTTCCATTATGCGTTTCACAAATGAACAGCATGTGGATTTGTTTTCGAAAAGCATGCACTTCTTGCATCTGCTTTCTGGTGTAGAACTCTCGTTAGGACTCCAAAGGTAGCAGACATTAACTAATGTTCCATTTTAAACCCAAACTAATAAGTAAAAGTCTCAGTGTCGCCCATTTCGGCATTTCGGATACAAGGATCTAAACTTGAATGCTAATTTTCTTATGTGTCGGAGACAAAGCGCAAATGATACAAACGAGTGTGCCTCTACAAGACTAAAAACGAAAAATTGTAAGAAAACGCCACAATGGACAAGGAGAAATGGGGAAAAAACTATATAGCCCCGCCCCCCTGTCATTTTAAATTGGTTATTAAAAAAATTATCTACCTTCCAGATTTTATGCTTATTATGCCTAATTAACTTTTTATAATAGATTTTTTTTTATTATGGGGGTGTCCAACTTATGATTTTCCACATTTATCAGTGTTCAATTTTTAATCTTTTCCCTTTATTTATTTTTATGTGTACAACATTTTTACTTTTTCGTATTTCAAACATTTTTTTTTAATATTCTCTAATTGATTTGAAACAATAACAGTGGCCGAGTGCTTAAGACCACTGAAAGTGGTAGATGCCGGCTAGGCTTCTGGCCTACTGCGTGGCTGTCGATCTAAAGGTCCAGAGTTTTGGGTGGTTTCTCCAGATGTATTATGCTATAGAACGCCTGCTAGTGGTTATGCTATAGAACGCCTTAAAAAGTTCTCCACCTAAAGCACACTCCCTTTTAGATATATACCCCTCGTGTAGCTTTGCCTTAATCAATAACCTAATCTCGTTACAATAAATCTCTAACTTTACTCTGAAAAGATATTTGTAAAGACTTATAGTCTCATTAAAAGTCTATGTCAAAGAAACAAAATTTGCCTCACGATCTTAGTACACTGGTACACATCAACTGATTTCAGTGATTTGACAAGAGGTTCGACAAAGTTAAGGATCATTTTTTAGAAGCTGCACTACACAATGAAATAAATAAACGGTGAATCGTATGGACTTTTAGAAAAAAATTCTTAAACTTGCCCAGAAATATTTTTCAAAAAGGGATACATTTTACAAAATTTCGATATTTAAGATTTTTTTTATTTAATTTTTTCCCCCTATAAAGTTCGTAACTGATCTAAGTTTATCCTCTATTTCAATGTATAGTACAACATGTAAAAAGAATTACGTATATTTCATTTATCCATAAAAAGGTTTTATCTGTAAGAAGTTTTTCTTTTAAGAAATATGACTAGATATTAAGGAACTTATTCAGCGAATTCGATTGTATGTCTAATAACTGTATATTTTATGCATTTCATTAAATATATGTGAATATAATTTTTTTCGAATCTCCAGCACCCCTCACTTCTTTTAGAAGAGGTTCAAAAAATGCATATTTTTTAAAAGAATAACCTTAGTATGGAATATTTATTTTGCGATGTTTTGCTCTTTTCCAAAAAATCCTCCAAAATTTTTACGTTGTGATCGTGCGTTGGAATTGAAGCAAAGTGCTGAAAACAGACCTTTTGATCACCCAAGTAGACTTACGTAAGCTGTAATAACAAAGAAATATACATAAATTTCTATCAATAGAAAACATGAATAACTTTGACAAATTTGACTTTGATCAAAATCATAATGTGTCTTTTTGAGTGGTCGAAAAACTGAAAAACGGAGAGGTTGAACGGTTAAGAAAATTCCTGTCGTTTAGACATAAATGATTTAAGATGGTAAATCGAAAATCTAAGTTTTTGCTTAAGCCATGTTCATAAAAATTACTTTTTTTTACAATCAACAATTAAATCCGAAAATTTTTATGAAATACAAATTAAATGAATAAATTAAAGGATTTTTTAAAATGAGCCTCCCCACATTTTTTCTTGGAGCGTCACATCATTTTAAATTAAAATTTATATGTATAATAACTCTTTTGAATGCCTGAAGGATCTGTCATTTTGATCAGTGACCAGAATGTTTTAAGGGATAGGCCAAAGCTGAGCCCGGATCCATGGATTGCTTTTGCTGAATACATGTTTATACAATTCAATAAAAAAAGCTCCTAATTGGGGCCAGAGCCGAAGCTAGGGGTAGGCGAGATCTGCCCCCCCCCCCAGGGACGCAAGCGGAAGAGGGCAGAGCCTTATTATCGCATGAGCAAATTGGGACTTTGCCCAGGGCCCCCGGTTCGAAAGGGCCCCTATTTTCAAATGTTGTTCTGAAATATTATTTTATATGTCAAAATTTTATGGAAAAGAAAAATTTCACAGATGGGGGGCCCCAAAATTCATCAATGCCCGGCCGTTGTTGGTCATAATCGAGGCCTGGAAGAGGGGTGCACATTGAGCTGGAACACAAGAGGTTTAAATATAATTTTACTGTTTTTCTTTTTTCAAAAAGCACTTTTGTAGGGAAGGATAGATAGAAATTTATAAAAGTACAATGATTATGGGGGGGGGTTGAATAGTTATTAAGTTGTTCAAAGTGTACGGGGCCCAAATTTAACTAATTTCACAACAGGGGGCCCAAATTTATCAATGCCCAGGGCCCTTGTTGATCATAATCGGACCCTGCCTAGTTATCTGCCTCTTTGGGGCCTACATCTGCATAAGGGTCCAGGGCCTCAAGAAGTCTTCAGGTGTCCCTCGTCATGACCCCCCCCCCTAAACTGACAGTCTGGAACCGCCCCTGGGACCTCTTCTTAATCGTTTCATACGCCGGTATTCTTTCAGAGTAGCTGCATAACTGCTACCATTCTGATAGAATATCTTCACTAACAATGCACGTTCCTTCTTATTCAGAGTCATGATTGACCATTACTCAATGTCGTCTTGTTTTTATACTGTTCGATGAGCTTAAAATTTGCATATATGCCGCCGATAAGCGTTGAAATACGATACAGCGCCATCTATCGGGCAAAAATGGTGATTTTTGCACCTCGGGAGCAGAAAAAATTTCATTTGGGGGCACCTCGGGAGCAGAAAAATTCCATTTGGGAGCACCTCGGGAGCACAAAAAAATAGTTTCCGAGAGGAAAACTAAGATTCGAGATCAGAATTAATCTTCAATTTTATGCTCCAAAATTATGTTAAGGAACACAATAAATGCATACAAGAAAAGCAAAGTTTGAGAGCAAACACCATTTGCTAAAAGCAAAACACTATTTGAAAGCACTTTAGGAAAGCTCTGGAAAAAAAAAGGGTGTATACAGGCTATGCTATCAGCAACTTGGTAAAAACAATACATATCAGGAGTCAGCAACCTTTCTGTGGTTAAGTCATTTTTTTCCTACTCAAGAACCATGAGTATGATTTGTATGCGGCTTGCGAGCCACAGGTTGCCAATCCCTGTCCCTTTTTTTTTTTCTTTTTCAGAATCATTTAGGAAATCTTCCTCTCGAAAAAGAGAGCACAAATAAAATGAAAACTAAATTTTAAAACAAAAGCTTCTATCTCATTCTTTGGTTCTATTACAAATCACAAGTAGTACTAAATGGAGATTTTTGAAAACCTAAATATTATACCTCTTATACAACAACACGTAATTGGTGAGCAGTATCGAAAACAAAATAAATTTGATGGTTAGAATAATTAAATGTGTGTACTTTTAATAGCATATGCTTTTGTATCAGTAATTTAACCTCATCTAATATTTACATATTCATCTATAATACTTGAACACAATATACAAAGCAAATGTAAACAAAAAAAATTTAATGACTGTTGAGAGAAATTAAGAATTATGGGAAGTTAAAAATTAAGATTATGAGAAATTAATAATGAGATTACAAATTAAGTATCATAAGTTATCTAGTTTTCTATTTATTCTTTTTTTTATTTTTATTAATTTCTTCTTGAGCTTTTTCATTTTCTTCTAATAGTTTTAATGTTTTTGCAAGTCTATACTTCCCTTCCGTTAATAGAATCTGTCCACTTTCTATAATAGCCAGTGGCGGCTCGTGACATCCTTCAGTGGTGGGGCCTGAAAAAAATAGTGCCAGTTCAAATCGGGAAAGTACATATACATAGAGCTGTGGCGGATCGTTACCCATTTCAGAGGAGGGGGCTTTTTTTTTTTTTAAGCTCGAAAAGGTAAAACATATGAATCGCTTTTGTAAACAGTGTGAATACATAAAAACTTTTCGAATAACAAGTTATGAAAGGCGTATTGATTTCTCCTTTAAGTTTTCATTTAAAGACAGCAGATTTATTTTGCACCAAAAAAACATTTTCCTCCATTTTTCTTTCAAAAAGGTACAATATCAATTAAAAAAAAAAAAAACCAATGCATGTGTACATGTTGAAAAACGAATTGGTGCATAATGTTTCATCTCCAAATAGCAAATCGTGCCACTTCATAAACAAAAAACGGTGCCCGTTGATGATTACCGTAATTTATGGAAGAAACGGCTAGAAAATCGTCAAAAACGCCGCAGCCGCGATCGTTGGTGTGTGTGGGGGGGTGATCGTGGTCTGAAGTCAATGCCAGATAAAATTCAATGTTTACTAAAATAATTTCTTAATTAACAAAAAATAAATAAATAAAAAATATGTTGCATTACTTATTAGACCTAATTTATTAAAAAAAGCTATTAAGTTGATCGGATATATTTCGGGAGAAATTGGATAAACGGTAAAAAAATCTCCTTTTTTCTCCCCCTTCCCATAGAATGTTTTAAAGTATTTGCCACTATTTTACGAAGCTTACGATTTCTATTTTCAAATAATCAGATATCAATGTTTATATTCACAAAGGCGAATTTATAGAAATAAAAAAATAACTTCTAAAAACCTTCTTGCATCCGCACAAAGTTCGGACAGACTACCAGGCGCCATTAAAATGAAAACAGCTATCGATGTGTGAGAAGAGTCTCCAGTTAAAAGTAAACATTTCCCCCCTCCGCGGATGGCCAGCTGTTGATTACGTAATGAGCATGCTTCAGCAAATTGTTGTTTTAAACTGAATGTTGTGTAACAACTCTTGATGGTATTTATTTTTTTTTTTTTTATATTTATAACATTGGGATTTATTTTAAAAGCACTCAGCATTTCTTGAGCATACCAATTAGTTGGCAGTGTTTATTCCATAGAGTGCACAGGGCACAAAGCCGCACGGCAAAAAAAAAAAAAAAATCTTTCAGATTAACTTCTTATTTTTTTATCTTATTTTTTTTGCAGGGGGGGGGGGGGAAGGGTTAAACTCGCACTGTGCGCAACATTGACTAATTTTGGCTGAAATTCAGTATTTTAAGAACAATAGAGGTTCATGTGAATAACGGGTGCATTTAATAGAGGGTAGTGCACTTTTGCGGTATTTTACAGAACTTTAACTCTTCAATATATATATTCAAAACTTCATTAAAATTTAATTATAGTTCTAAAATGTAGATGTAAAAGATTTACTTCTATTTTTTTTCTTTTTAATTAATTGAGGAGACATTGGTTGGATGTATGAAGCCATCCACTTCAGAGCACGGGACATGTACCCATTTTAGGGTGCTCTGACTTTCTCCAAAACTGGATCAAAGATCAAACCTCTTTTCTATGGGGGTAGGTTCTAGAGATGAGACGGGCTCAGCCCGAAAGCCCGAGCCTGAGCCCGGGCCCGACTCGGGCTCTGTAATTCACGATTGCGTTCGGGCTCGGGCTCGTGAAAAATTTCTCCTTTGTTGAACATACTCCTTGAAACAGATTTTAAAAAGTGATTCATGGGACAAATAGACGTACTTATTTTAAAAAATAGCGGCACGGGGGACTAGAAGGTGTGTGAAGCTCCAAAATTTATTGTATCCTATTAATGAAGTAGTTAAATTTATTTGTCTTTAGCTGAAATTTCGGGCTCGGGCTCGGATTAAAAGTCCTCGGGCTCGGGCTTCAAAAAATGAGCCCGAACTCATCTCTAGTAGGTTCGCATTCTGATTCGCTACGCTGTGATCTGTGCACGCTAAAGAGTACGTGTCGGTGGTGGCGCCATCTTTTGAGAAAATTATCACGAAACGAATTTTTCGTTGAAGATCGGCTAAAAAAAATTAAAAATATTGTAAACGCCGCACCCGGTAGAAACGCCGCACTTACTATTTTTTAACTTTTAAACTCATAAACGCCGCGGCGTTTCTTCCATAAAATACGGTACTTGTTTGCCTATCTGGCCGGCCCTGATTGAGGTGACTAACAAAGCCCGACTGGTCCGATCCGGGGCGGGTAGAATGGCTTCGGAATGCAGCTTTCGTACGCAGTTTGAATCTTGCTTTACTGCTAACTAGCTTTCCATACACGCTTTGAAAGATAAATGAGCGTGGCAAAAATTCAACAAAGAGTCAAAATGACGTATTCGGCGCAGACTGGCGCAAAAATCGGCTAAAAGCGCAGTTCGGCGCAATTTTTGTGTTTCGGCGCACCCTGAAAGAGTCAAAATGACGTATTCGGCGCAGACCGGCGCAAAAATCGGCTAAAAGCGCAGTTCGGCGCAAAAATTTGTGTTTCGGTGCAGCTCGGCGCAGAATTAACATCCCTGCTTTATGGTAAAAATAGTATCCTTTTTAACAATCTAAGCATACTGAAATCTTCGAAACAAAGTTTAAAAAATGTTAAATACACCTTTTTGTTTTTTGAAAGAAGTTTAAATAATATTTGTGAAGATTAAATTCATTATCTATTACTCCGTAGCAGATGATGCTTGCAGTTTAATTCTGTTTCCATAAATGCAGAAGTTCATAGAACATAACATTTTAAAGTAGACAGTTTTCAATGTCTTTCCAAATATTTTTAGTTGAACATAAAATGCAAAACACAGTAGACTCTCTCAAAACTATATACACCAGAATCAATAAACATGCAGATTATAGAATTTTCGATCATGCAGTGATGTACCAGCTGAAATTACATTTTAGAGTAAGAAAAAGGCATTTTTTTGAGCAGTTTGGAGCAAGAAAAAAAAAAAAAAAACATTTCTGGAGCAGTTTGGAGCGAGAAAAACATTTTTGTAGGAGTTTGAAGGAATCTTGTATTTTCTACAACTTCCCAAGAGAATAAATGTACTGCCTTAATTTAAGAACCTTATAGATAAATTAATAATCATGAACAAAAATTAACTTTTCTTTTATTATTTAAAACAAAAAAGGATAATACTCACCAAATTTTACATTCCAAAGATGAGTTTGATCTTGGAGCTTTACCACAGTAAACTTTTCAGCTTACATCACAAGACAATTATAAAAGAATTATCCAGAAAAGTATTAAGTAATTATTTAATAAAACAAGTATATTTCTTTCCTGATTAAAATTGTTGTTTTTATTTCTAAATGTTTTAGACCAGTAATAAAGTAAAATTAATAAACTTGTCCAAAACCAACAAGTTCATTCAACTTATTGAATAGAAGCTTAACACCCAAAGAATTCATAAAGTAACAAAATAATCAAGATGCAGAGACACAAAATTAGCAAGAATATATATACTTATTATCAAATATCTTCTCCAATCCATTATCACGTATTAATTACTTCTTTTGTTTTTCTTTATTTATTTCAATTTTTGCTAAAACATCCTCCATACGCTTTTTTGCTTCTTTTAAAAGAATATGACCATTGTCTATAGTTGACAGGTTTTTTTTCTCTAGCCCTTGATCTAGAGTTTCCTCTGCACTTGATAACATCTCTTAGCTGCAGTCAGCTGTAGCTGAAGCTCTTTTTCTTCATCTACAGCTTCTTGCTCAATTTGAGAAGAAACCTCAATTTCTGAATGTCTCCGCTTCATAGATTGCGAAAACATTCTATTTTCATATCTTTGTCGAGACCCTTTAATATATTTTATCAATTTCGATCAATTTCAAATTTATCCAAGCCTCCTATTCTTTTTATATGACTTTTGACAGTCCTCAATCCATTTATACTTTCGACAGACAAGTTAGATCTTCTTTCTATCATCACTTTGTTTACACTGAATTCTCTTTCACTGTCTGCATTTGAATGTGGCAGACAAAGGAGGGCTTTCACAATTTTTGTTATAAGGGGAAATTTAGGTCTTCCAAGAGCATCTATTCTGAGAAAAATCTCGCTCCAAAACATATCAATCCTACCTTCCAATACCTCATCTGACATTTTAGATGATTTAGGTAGATAAATATCTTCTCCCTGAAAAATAATCCATTCATCAGCTAATGATGCTATTTCCCCAGCTTTTATAACTTGAGGCAAATTATTAGCTAAGTGCTTAATACACGTTAAAGAAGACTCTTCAAATCTAAAGATCGGATGTAAACATTTCATGTTTTCAAGGAAAGAATTCTTTAATGGGAAACACTTTTATGAGATGGGATGCACATGCTATATAGAATGACCGTGCTCCCATGTTAATTTCCTTTTGCTTTCCAGAAGGCAGATTTTTCACTTCATTTTCCGTATCACTCCCTACTTCAACCTTTTTTCGCCACAACTCCCCATGATTTAAATCTAAATCCATCAACCTAGATCCTTTTATTTCTTGAAATGCTGATGGTTTCATAAATCTATTTAAAAAAATTTTAATGAGGGTGACAACTTCATCATACAATATAGAAGCAGTGGTGATTCAGATTGAAACTGTATCAAAAATGCTGTGAATAAAGAGCATGCATTTTTTAAAAACAGCATTTTGGCAAGCAACATTTTATCCGACAAAGTAGCCTGAATATTTTTAAGGCGCATTGAATCAACTCTTGACTGCAATTTTGAGTTGAAAAACATTTTAATTGCACTATATTGTTCAAGAAAACGAATAATACTATCCTCCAATGTCAACCATCTATTGCTAACATGTCTTAAAAAGACATGAGAATCTAAATCAAGCACAGTTTGCAAGTTTCTAAAATCTTCTGACTGAACAGGTGATCGCTTGAAAAAATAATATACATCCATTTTCAGATTTTCAACATCATGTCCAAAAACATTGAGACCTTTTAAAAATGAATTATGAACATGGTGCAATGCACAACTGCCTATGTCAATTAAATTTGGATTGGCATTGCAAATTTTATTTTTCAAAGATTTCATAACATTAGGTTCATCAGAAAATACAGTTAGTAAATTCGACTGAGGCAGACCCAACAGAGCTTCGTATACTTTTTGAAATAAAATTTCTGCAGTCGCATGTCCTAAATAAAAAAGGACTCCAAGTGATGTACAACAACTTTTTTTACATCATCACTATAAAACCTTATTAATACATCCAATTGTTGACTTCTTTTATCGGGAATTGGTGTTTCGTCCAATTGAATGAAAAAAAAAAATTTTTTTTTTTCTATTTCATCAATTAAACTGGATTTTAAATAGGGTCCAAGACCATCTGATATCATAATTGAGCATTTTTTTCTGCCGCAATTAAAACCATTGGCAATTTTCGAATCGCTGAACATCTTGGGGAAGATGTCACTCGCTACATCCCCAAAAGTGTAAGGTATGTTAGAAGATGCCATAGAAGCAACGAACATTGTCTCAGATGCAGTTACTTTATCACTGAGTGTGAGCGGAACTGTAGCACCAGAACTTGACGATGAGAAATTTATGAAAGTCTGTTTCATAAAACTGCCATTATTTTGTTGTTTTTTCTTTGAATTCTCTACATGCTTTACACGTAATGCATGTCTTTTTACAGCTGTAACACCATGTTGATTGCATTTAATTACTAAATTATCGCAAATAAGACAAATAGCTTCTTCAGCTTTTTCACCAGGTATACACCATGATGAAATTAAATCACCATTTGCATCAACTTCTTTAAGAACTGAAGAATGAAATTTGCTTTTTCGACGAGGAGCCACTGAAATAGAGACATTACAAAAATATTTTTTCTAAACACAAAATGTGTATTTGTCTTATAATTACTGATGCAACAGATATCAATTTGTCCGGATAATGAATATCCAGCCAAACTTTCAGACGAATATCCGGCAGTAGTATGTTTTCTTTTTTTTTTTTTTTTTTTTTTTAAAAGATTATTCAGCTATTTTCTTATTATATAGAGGTAAATAGGTATTATAAATTAATGATAATATATATTTATTTCAAAGGACTTAGTTTAAAAATCAGAAATCTTTTAACATTCTTGCCATGGTATTAGTACCTATTATATCTTGCAATTAAAGTTGATACAAATAGCAATGATCTTGATGAATCAGCTCTCCTTTAAGAGTTAGATAAATATCTTACAAAATCAGTTATTAAAAGAAAAACATCTCCATTCAACTGTTGGAAAATAAAAGCAACAAATTTTGATACTTTATCAAAATTGGGGGTGGGAGACTTTTTTCACCAATTACTAGACTGCAGCAACAGCAAGTAGACTTTCCTTATAAGCAGGGACAATTTATGGGGGGGAAAAGGTAACCAAATTCTAACAAAGATTGCAGAATAGTTAGCCAGTTAGCATTTTTGCACCATAAGTTTAACAGTCCTTAAAAAAAAAAAAAAAAAAAAAATAGAAGTGCTTAATTTTTTTGTCAGTTTTCTCTATACATGACAAAAATATATTCTAAAAAGTATGTAAAACAAAATATTTTGAAACTTTGATTTTTGTCATTTTTTATTTTTGCAGTTTTTGGAATCTATTCATATTATTTATCAGTATATAATTTTAGGCCAGATATTTTTAATATCCGGCTACTGCCAATTATCTAGCATGTTGGCCGGGTACAGTATGTTTGCCGAATATCCGTAACATGCAAACTACATTTTTAATGATTTCAGCCAAATGGCACATTTAAACATCATTTTCATGGGTTACATCAGAAATTCAAGAGACACTAAGTTTTAACAATTAACATATTTTAAATGAAATAAAATATTCAAAATATATTTACATAATGCACACAATTAAGGTACATTTCTAAAATAATATTAATCTTTAAAACAAAATATGTGGTGTGGCTTTATTGCCAAATTTTATCAAAATATTTATTTAAAAAAATCTTTCAAAATTCTTTTAAAGCATTAAAAAATGGGCAGTTCGCGAATAAGATCGTAAAAAAATCATTAAATACATGAATATAATACTGACTAACTGATTGGCTCGGACGAGAAGTGAGGGAGGGGGCAAGGAGAATAGAAGTTTGGAAAACTCTCGACTTTATATTGCTGAATTTATCAAGAAGGTAAGCCTGAATAGACGCTTATGAATGGACAATTACCCATCAAAGCAGTATTGTTTTTAAGTAAGCAAGAACTGGCATTTAGAGGACATGGCGAGCGAGAAAATTCTTTAAACATGGGAAATTTTAAAGAGCTTTTAAAATTATTGATATCTGAATTAAAATAACGCCTTTTTATGGGGACATCACTGACCAATTCGCATGTTTAAAAGAAAGGAGGATTGATCTGACTTATAAAAAGTAAGTAAGTTTTCTTTTTTTTTCTTTTCTTCTCAAGTTATCGTTACAAAAGAAAATTCTAAGGAAACTTCGAATCAGACACAGATTAATGCAATTTTGAGGATAAGAGCAGCTGGTTGAAATTTATGTCCATTTTATGGAAGTAAAATAGGATCTCTTACATTTTTTTAATGTAATTTCTTTTTTTTTTTTTTTCCTCGGTGTGGGCTTAATCCGCCAGCTTTCGAATTCAGTAACAAAGATTTTCCAATCATGTCCGGAGGAAAGGAGGGGAGGGAGGGCGCTCATATGCTTCTGGCTGCACTAACAGATTTGACCACGGGCCGCCACTGAAATCTACACTGTTGCCAGCCTATAAGCAACAGATCCGTCATCTAAAATGTACCTAAAACTACCGTAAAAACCGGGAGAAGAGTCACTGTTCATTTTTTTTTTTTTTTAAAGTTCTATTTTGAACGTACGACCCGCCTGTCAATGCATCTCATTCGACTTAAACTCCCCCCCCCCCCCCTCCTCGAACTTGGAAGCACTTACTACAATTTTGTTACTCACTGCTATTTTTATGAGATTATACATATAAAGAAAAGTAAGCATAATAGTGCGACATGTAGTATATGAAGTTCGTTTCTATGAAAGCTTGGTGCCCGTGCAAAGCGCGCGCGTGACTGTCTGAGTTTAGACAGACATTTTTTAAAAGGCAATCTGTTGCTCGAAAACAAAACAAGCGAACCGCGTAAATGAATGTATTTGAGGGCGGGTAGTATGAGGTGGCGACTTTCGCAAAACGTGTCTCCCTTCCACCAAATCATTGGCACATTCCTGTTTTTGCGAGTGCGTGAACTCTTTGAGTTTCCGAAAACGCAGGTGGGCCGGCGGGTGCCGCATCGGCAACTAAGAGCGTCTGATAATTGTTTGTTTTAAGCACTGAATGTTGTACGATGTCTTGAATTTTTTTAAAATAAATCTTAATAATTACTTTTTTAATAATAAATATCTGCATTCAGCAATTCCTGGGTAAACGAAATTCATGTGAAAATCAGAGTAGGGGGGTGGGTCCCCATCTATGAAATTAATTTTCTTTTTCATAAAATTTTGACATACAAAAAAATTTTTCAGAACAACATTTGAAATAGGGGGCCTTTCGAGATGGGGGCCCTTTGCAAAGTCCCGTTTTGTCCATGCGATAATAAGGCTCTGAATAAATTTTCGAATTTTCAGCAGAAAAAAAAAAAAAAAAAAAACTACTGATGTTTTTTAAATGTTCCTTTTAAAGGTCTAAACACTTTCGTAATAAATTAAAGCATTTATTATAATGCAGCTCCAATAATTAATTATGCATCTTTTTTCATTCTCCGCTTTAACGGCATTTTCACTTACCTGCTCACCCCACGGTCCCAATTAAGCCGGTTTAGAGGGAGTTTACTGTATGTATTATTTCTACAAGACAAGCAACTCTTAGTTATTATTAGAACGAAGAGGAGGGGGGGGGCAGAAATATACAAAATAATCATTAGGTATTAAAATAAATTCTGATATTTTATACACTGCTATCCAAAACATCTAATTTAAATCAGAAAACTGGAACAGAATAATCTCTTAGTTGCTATCAGCTTATAAAAAATTTGAGAACAAGTAAAAATAATATTACTAATAGCAAAATTACTATTTAGTTTTAAAATAGGAGCTAGTTTCTACTCTTTTAAGGCAACTGAGGCTTGAATAAAGAAATGCTAAATTAAAAAATATTTTTTCATGAGCGAGAAGAAAAAAGATTAAAACTGACTTCTTTAAGATACTTTTTGAATTTTTACGGCCATAAATTATAATAAAGGTACAGTGGAATTCGCCGATATGCAAAATAAAGAAAACTGTGCAATTTTGCGGATGATTCTCAGCGCATTACTGATTTTCAGAATTCAACTTGAAATTCGGAAGATATGGCATAAAACAATATATTATTTTGAAATATGCTTAATAAATGACACAAAAGCAGAAAGTAAAAAATAAATATATGTACTTTTAAAAATAGCATGAGCTGAGCAGTTGATTTTGATACAAATCAAACCCAAAGCAAGTTCTTGCTTCTAGGACAGAACGGAAGTTGCACTTCTTCATCCCCCCCCCCCTTTATACAAGTCCATCATTTTTTGACGTCACACAGCCGAGGCTCTCTGTAGGATTGCAGCTGGCGGGAAAGGAGAAAACGCTGAGTAGAGCTGCTTGATGCGCAATGGAGGCACTTGGATGAACAAAAAATAAAAAGCATATGGAAAAAGTAAAACTTGGCGCAGCTTCGTTGAAATTGGTGCAAAAATGTCCGAATATGATCTTTTTGTAGCAGATTGGCACATTATCATTGATTTGGCGCAGCTGGCACATCCCTGATCATGGAATTGGTAACATAGCTTTTTTGTTGAATTATTATGTGAATTAAAAAATAAATAAATACTCAAAATAAAAAGTTATGAACCTTTCTAAAAATTAAAAAAGAATTCTTTAAAAAAAATGGGGGGAAAATACACAGTTTAAAAACAAGCAGCAGATGTATACATTTTCGTGAAGCATACATTACCACTAATAAAAGTTAATAGTGTTACGAAAATTAAGTTTTGCATTTTGTTGGATGTAAATTGGTTAACTAGAACAACAGATAGGAACATTTAATATTCACATAGGAAAGTGCCGAAATTGGGGGTTTCTTGATAAATATTGGTGATATCGCTTGTCTGGTTTAAGTTTTGGGGGCTTATTTTTTGCACCTATTTAGTCAGTATTTTGCCTAAAATTCGCCAAGCCTGGCGACATCTGACATGACTTTTCTTTAAAAAAAAAAAAAGAGAGAGACCTGCAATGTTTAATTACCCCGCTTAGCATAACACAAATGATGCAAGAAAAATGATAGAATATTTACTTGACACATCCTGCCAGAACTTTTGAGAAAATTCTCCATAAAGTATAAATACGTACATTAGGGTGATTCATAAAAGACCCCAAAAATTTTTTTTCCCTTTTTTTTAACTCTCAACCCCTAAAAATGGTCTATTCCACTAGAAAACATACCAGTATTTTTTAAAAAAAAATTTATTGATATTTAAGGGTCGCTACCGAATTTTGAAATATGAGAAATGAAGCAAAAACGATAAATTTTTAAATAAATAATTTTATTACAATCAGAATACAGTTTTATGAATGAAAATACTAAATAACAGTGTTGAAACCTCGAAGTAGAAAGAAAGAAAAAATGTTATATAAAATTTGACTTATTGACGTTGGGGTTTTTCTGTCTATAATTCTTAACTAACAACATCAAGTACTGCTTCTGCTCCTCATCGTTTGTATGTAATTTGTTGTATTCTTCCATCAAAGCAACACCTCGTTCAGCTATATCATTAACGACTCTCATGTTTTGTACAATTTCTTTAGCTGACCTGTAGCTTTCTTCTTCTTCCCACAGCTCAGGATCTTTTTGTATGAACTCGCATGAAATACCAGTCGTGTTGAAAAATTTCATTGTAGTATTTGTTGTAACGAAATCTTTGATTTTTGATTGCATCATACCTCAAAGATGCCTTTTTAGGACTGTTTTCCGAACTTTCGTTATTCAGTGCTAAAATCATTCTGCGTTTTGTTTCATTAGAAATTCGCTTATCAAAAAAAGCTAGAGCAACCAGTTCTTCAGAAAGATACCAAAGATGACCCAACATCTTTTTCCCGGCGACTTTGGCTAAAACTGTATCATGTCAACTCAACTATGTCCTTCAAAATCTTCAGGTCATTTTCAGGTGCCATATAAGCCACTGGCACTGTAAACCAGTATTTTGCATAGACAAGTACAACAAATATGCAGATATCCGTAATGGCCTTAGCTTCTTTAATTGTGATCTTAAGCTGGTGCTTAAATAGAAACATTTTCAATGCATATACAGCTTTCGCCATCCAACGTACACGTTGCATTCCAGAAGGGGCTTTGAATGAGATACCGCTTTCAGGAATCCCTCCTAAAAAGATAATGATTAAATGAAGGAGCTCCCTGTAATCGTCACGAGGCTGGAATTGTTGTAGTTGATTCTGAGGAAAAGTAATTGTATCGGTCGCAGCAGTTTGAACGCAATTCCAAGTAGATGGTTCAAAAATTGCAGTTTTGAAGTCTTCCTGATTTATTTTTGTCCAACTGCTCTTAAATTTTTTGAAAATTATAATTTCAGGACTGCTGGATGGTCCAATAGCTGATACTACGACAGCTTCCAGTATGATTTCTAAGATGTGGAGCCGACAAGGGAGCCAAATCAATTCTTTTTGCATTTTTGTTCCAAAAGAATACAGGCTCCGTTTATTCGCCCAGTATTAGATGCCGTTGTGTCGAAGCACATACATCTTATTTTATCACGTAAGTTCCACGATGAAATTGTCTCGAAAATAGCAGACGCCATGGTTTCTCCTTTGCCATCTGGAAGCTTAGCAACGGCCAAGAGCTGGTCCACTCCTTTTCCAGACACCAAGATTGGTAGACGATCTACTACTTCATGCCCTGTTATGTCCTCGAGCATTTTTCCATCCCAGTGCACAGTTAGTGTAGTTTGGGGTTGGAAATCAGATTTTATTGATTCAGCAAGCTGCAGTCTATTATTCATTCTTTGGCGACGTATAGAGGAATAGCTTACGTTGTATTCTGATACATTACAGCCTAGACTTTTGAGTGTAGATGTCAAAACAACAGTTGCTTTCCGGTCGCTCAATTTAGCGACATCGAGCCTAGTTGCTAAATTAGAATCTAGGATTGTTTTTCGGCCTCGTTTCCTTGGTATCGAAAAATCTTTGCTTGAAGAAGGTCCTGGCTTCAGAGAATTAGGACGACTTTGACTCATGTCACTATCACTCCTGTCCTCTGTAGAAGAAGTAGCTGAAGATGACAATAAATCGTATTTCTCAGTTAGTCTATTTATTGCTTCTTTTTCTTTCATTTTTTCCAACTTAACTTATTTTTCTAATTGTTTAGCAAGTTTTCTAGCATACTGTTTATCAATCTTACCAATTCGTCCAAGACGGTTCATTTTTCTTTGGTTCAAAAGAAATTGCTTATCTTCGTCAATATTCATTATATTTAGAGCATTAGAATGAGCTATATCAAACAGAACATTTAAATTTGATTGCCACTAGTTTTCTTTTTCTTTGATTGTTGCTGAACGCTTTGCCTTATTTTCTTTATTAAATTCTGCCATTCCTTGAAATATTTGAGTATTTTTGTGATAACATGTTGCTTTTCCTTGGTGGGAATACTTGCTTTTTCCCATATAGCCATCACACCACCAGCAGTTAATGACGCTGATTCTCTATTTACTTTTTTCATTACATTTTTAAAGTGAAAAAATAAACTCATTACTTCTTGCACTGAGGGTAATCTTGCTTGCACTAATTCTGAGCAAGTGTGTCCGATTAACCATATTTCATCTCTTTTTCTTGTTTTTATAACATCTGAAGCCATTATATGAATAATATTACAACACTTAAAAAAAAAAAAAAAAACAAAGTAAGTCGCATTCACGAGCGAACACAACCTCTTTGGATTTCAATGATTTTATCTCTGGGTAAGAAGCAGGATTGTTTATGTTGTAAATATCAGTCCAGCTAACTAAAGCTGGGGAATGTCAGACGCATAAAATGTATTTTTCTTTTTTCTCCCCCCCCCCCCTCCTGCAGTGGGAGGTGCTCAATTTATTGGTACTTGCTTGATATAGGGGTGGCCGGAAGTAGAGAAGGAAACGCGTAGACTTAAAAGGGTGTTATTGCAGTTAATTTTTAAACTTTGAGAGTTGGTAGCGACCCCTAAATATCAATAAAAAATTCTGAAATTAATAACCAATTCATATTTTAGTAGATAGAATGATATTATGGGTTGAGAGTCAAAAAAATAAAAACTTGAATTTTACGAATCACCCTAACGTACATAGGTCATCACACTATTTCAGTCTTTAATTTGCTTTTCTACCAAACGATAGCCATTAAGAACATATCGCTTCGCATAATTTTGATGCCAGAGGCACTGTTGTTTTGCCAAGCTGTATTTTTAAATTTGTTTATGAATTCTGTATAGTTGTATGCTGTACAGCAGTCAAGGGTTTGGCTCGAGTATTCTGATGTTTTAGCAAATGTAACATTTTTATTTACTGTAAAGAAATTGCAGCATTTGAGGAAGTTGCTCAAATTGACGACTAGTTATCTATAGAATTACTGCTTGTAAATTCCTGTAAATTGTGCTTTGAAGATTGTTCAACAAGTTTCTAGAAACAATTATGTTTGTGTTTCGTTCGGGCATCTCGACTGGCTATTGTAACTTTCTACAAACCCGAGACTTTAAAGCATACTCTCTAATACGCATCCGACAATTCAGCAGAGTTTCTGTAACAATGACGTACCACTGTGGCATTCCGAAAGATGGCTGCATTAAGTTTTTGTAATTTTGAAGTTTTGTCAATTTTTTGACTATGGAAACACATCTTTTACTGTAGTGAACTACAATGGAATGACACTGATGGTATGAATCCAGCTTCTGCTAGATATTTCTCAAAATCTACAGGCAGACACTGTTGCGCTACGCTCAGTGTTTATCATGTCGTTAGTAGTGTGGTAACATGCCCTAAATTGAAACGTTCTAGATGAAAAACAGAAATTGAAGTAATACTCCTAGAAAAATAAGTCCCATTTTCCTCAAAATAGTTGCTTTTTAGCTGTTTTTACGTGTAAATAGTCGCCTATTCTTGATTATAGTAGCAAAAAATCTCCCTTTAGTAGCCAGTGGGCACCCTGAACTTGTTAAACATAATGAAGAAAATATAGTGTTTTTTTCCATTTTAAATATTAAATGAGATTTATATAAAAAGATTGCTTCACAGTCTAAAAGTGAAATAATGAGGTTACACAAAACTAATCATTAATTGTAAATAAAATATATTTTAATACAAAAGAAAATGTGTACACGATATTATTAAGTTTCTCAAAACTTGACATCATCCATGTTACAGCTATGAATCATCCATTTCATCCTCTTCTTCAGGGTACTATAAACAAAACAAAAATAAGTATTAAAAAGTAAAAATGTACTAAAAATTGAACTACTATTTTAAGTTACTAGAAGTGTCATTCTTTGAATATTGCATTTCTTGCTAATTAAAAAATTTCCTTGTGAAAAATTTAACTGGAAAATACATCATGCATGTTTTAGGGGAGATGCAATATAAACATATTACGATTTACAGTGTGTATTTGATTCACTTTTTAATTACCTTTTGCTAACATTCACAAGATTTAAGCACAATAATTTTTATCTTTCTACCACATAAAAACACACAAAATAGCTCTGAATTTTTGTAACAGTTAAAATAATTAAACAATGAAATGCAACAATTATTTAGTAAAATATTGGTGTTGACTAGTTTGTAGTGAAAACAAGCATTTTAATAACTCTTAATTAATAAGAAATTGATATAAAAAGCATAAAAAAGGGAATCAAATATACAAAAATATGTGATTTTTGAACTACAGAAAACAAAATCAATGTAAGAATTTTTGACGAATTCTGTGATCTTTTCTCGACTAATGAACTGTTAAACACATAGAAGAATAAATTTGCCTTTAAAAAACTGATATATACAGGGTGTTCCAAAACATTGGCCTTTTATTCTTTGAATATTGATCATAGACATACATAATAAATTACAAAGTTACGCTTTTTTTTTTTTTTTTTTTTTTAAATACAGAATTTTATGAAATTGATTAATATTTTCAATGGTTTAAAATTGAGTGAATACAAAACTTAAATTTTTATATGGCTCAAAAGAAAAAAGTTAGAAAATCTGAAACACTTTGATTTTAAATACACACTAAAGTGCTATATATTAAAATCTTATCATAATTTATATGCTGTCCCTATTTTTCTTCCTTGTTCCATAAAACCCATCTTTGGAATCGAAATCTATCTTAAAATTGCCTACTAAAACTATCTTACAATCTTCGCCATCCAACTATACTTCACCATTTTAACTATTGTTTCGAATGTGCATCATACTTCATGAGTGTATCGTATTTGTCTTTCTTGGGTTAATTCCTACTTTAACGCCCCGACTCTCGCCAAGGTGGCGATCATTAAACATATGCAGTTACCATGATGATTTTTTGTATTTATGTGGCAGTCGTAATTTAGAATTAAAATGGCAATTTTGAACAACATGCAAGTATAGCATTCCATTTTTTATTTGTTTATTTTGGGTTGCCAATTAATGTAGTTAATAATTAAGTGTCTTCAAATTCCTTAACTGGTGCGTTTATTGATAATTTGTTCACTTTAGTTTTCATCTAGTTCTTTTGGCAGGGTTGAAACTTGAGCATAACTCCTAGAGACCCATGACTGTAAAGTGCCGCTATTTTTAGGTTGGCGAGAGTGGGGGTGTTAAAATAGGAATCAACTCTTTTTTGTACCATAAAACACATCTATGGAAATCTAAATCTATCTCAAAATCGCTTACTGAAACTGCTTTACAATCTCTGCCAGGTATATTCCAACCATTTTAAATACTGTTTGGAATGGGCATCATAATCCAAGAGTATGCTGTGTTTGTCTTTCTTGTTCCATAAAACACATCTTTGGACTCAAAATCTATATTAAGGTTGCCTATTAAAACTGTTTTACAATTTTCACCAAGCATATTCCAACTATAGTTCACCTC
>JAWZYV010014091.1:0-106058 GCA_038373885.1 Cheiracanthium punctorium | reverse complement strand
ATCTCAATTAGTTGAATGGAATGACGGCTAGGGGTCCATATATCGGGAAACTTTTTTTTTTTTTATGACCACCCTGTAAATAAATAAATTCATAAAATAATAATAAAGTAAATCATAATATTGAATGTAGCACCTCTTTCAATTACTTATGTTTTAAGAATGTAGTTGACACCACCAAAAATTTTAGAAGATTCAAGTCCATGATAATAAAGAATTCAACAAAACTTGGTGTTAAAAGTAAAATCAATAAAACTCTATAATAGCACACATAAATTGTAATTATCAACAAAATAATCATTTCGGCCGGTACAAAGGGTCCGGCCTTCCTCAGTTGGAAAAAAATTTAAGCATCTACAAGAGCAGAAATTCCATATCCCTCAAAAGAATTCTGCTACACACACTAGAACTAGATGACAGTAGCTGACTGTTTATATTCGAATTAGTTTGTTTGCGTTGTTATGGCAAAGCTACGCATGGGCTATCTTCCTAGAATGGAGAACTTTTGAAGGGGTTCTGTCGCGTATTCATGTTGCATTTGGAAAAAACCGACCAAAACTCCAGACCGTAGTTGACAGCTGCGTAGTAGGCCAGGCCAGAACGCTGGACTTTCACACTTAAACGATATATACGAATTAGAAAAACTCGTTGCTTTGGTTTAAACGACTTCTACGCTAAAAGTAGTTAATTTTAGGTTTGAAACTACGTTTGAGAAATTGGAGCAAAAGGGGAAGAAAGCAGTTTGTTGTGATTGGTTGATCGGTCAAAGTTCCCGACACTGTCGTAACAATTATAAGAATTCTCACTTCTGTTGCACGGTACTGTTCGTGGTAGCACCAAACGGAGGGTCGTAGCTATTTATCCGAAGAATTTAACTATCCGTGAATGAGAACTATCCGTCACTGATACTCTGCGGTAGCATCGTGGTGGGGCGCCTGCTCCTGCCCCTTCCACTACAAGAAAAAAGGCGCTTTCGGACTTTGTCTAGAGTCTCGACATTATAAGTGGACGGAATTCAATGAGCGCAAATGATTCCTTGCAAATTATGACATCTTAATTTACTATTATTCTCATTAACCCTTTGAGGCGCAACCCTTTCCCAATGCTGGAAAAAGGGCAGCCGCTGCCATCGCTCGACTTAACTACCAGCAAGATGGCGGACGATGGAAACGCTCATCGCGTGCCACAGATCTAGAGACCCTTTGCGGCACAGCTAGCTGTCGTCAGAAAAGGGTCTCTAGATCTGTGGCACGCGATTAACGTTTCGATCGTCCGCCGTCTTGCTAGTAGTTAAGTCGAGCGATGGCAACGGCTGCCCTTTTTTCAGCATTGGGGAATCTATCCAGCTGTTCTCGCGTTCTTCCATTTTTCCGTAGATGTCAGTGCTGTTAAAAAGAATCGTGACCATTTTTTACGGGAAATGACGTGCTAAAAAGTAAAGGATTCTCGTGGAGCTATGCCACCCGCAACTATTTTTATAGAAATCAAATCTATTCTTCGCGACTGGTCACAGTCAAAACGTCAGAGTTTGATGTTCCCAGAGCGGGAACACTACGCGTTAAAGGGTTAATTGCAACCGTGTTCTTTGAAAGAAATGAATGAGTGTCAGCAAAGTGACTAAATCTGATGAATAAAATTGAGGACGCTAAATGCGCTGCGTCAGAGACTCGCACTTAACTTGTTTCTGAATCTTATATCTGTCATCCCAGAACATAGAAACAGCTAAAACTTTTCTGAGGCTGAACATTAGTATTCCTCGATGATTACATGGGTCATTTCCATGATAACGCATAATGATAATGCTGATCACATAATCCAGAATCCATATTTTTCCCTTCTGTCTGAATTTTTATCAATTTTCTTTTGAATTATTTTTCTTTCCGCTTCTGTATGTTTAATGTTGCTTTCAAAAGATAGTATGTTTTTCTCTTTTGTTTTAATGTATTCGTATATCATTTAACCTTTCGAGACGCAACCCTTTCCAAATGCTGAAAAAAGGGCACAGCCGTTGCCATCGCTCGACTTAACTACCAGCAAGATGGCGGACGATCAAAACGTTCATCGCGTGCCACAGATCTGGAGACCCTTTTTTGAAGCAGCTGGCTGTGCAAGGGTCTCTAGATCTATGGCACGCGATGAACGTTTCGGTCGTCCGCCATTTTGCTGGTAGTTAAGTCGAGCAATGGCAACGGCTGCCCTTTTTTCAGCATTGGGCAATCTATCCAGCTGTTCTCGCATTCTTCCATTTTTCCGCAGATGTCAGTGCTGTTAAAAATAATCGTGACCATTTTTTACGGGAAATGACGTGCTAAAAAGTAAAGGATTCTCGTGGAGCTATGCCACCCGCAACTATTTTTATATAAATCAAATCTATTCTTCCTGACTGGCAACAGTCAAAACGTCTGAGTTTGGTGTTCCCAGATCGGGAACACTGCGCGTTAAAGGGTTAAACCTTCTGAAATGTGACACTTGCAAAAATCGGGGGGAAATATTTCGCAGACCAACGTCAGCTAAAATATATATACATACAGGGTATACCAAAAATACTGACCTAGGCTTTTATTCCTTAAATACTGATCATGAAAATATATAATAAATTTCAAAGTTATGTAAACTGTCTTATTTATAAAATTTATAATATTGATTAACACTTTCAGGCGATTAAATCTGAATAAATACATAATTAAAATTTTTATACGGTCCCCGTACAAGAAGAAATCCCACACATTAATAAAATGAAGTACGAAATTTCTGCCTTTGTCATAAAAAAAGCTTTGTCATAAAAGTTTTACGGCATCCATCAAAAAATGAAAAATTTTGCTACATTCTAACACAAAAATTACTGTTTAAATAAAGTGGTTAGTTATATTCCGGAATTGTTGGCAGTTATGGTAATCATACGCACATAACTTTCCGTGAATGCAGATTTTAGTTGAAGCGGCGGCGATAGTACTCAGGGAACGTTTCGGGGATGCCGCCATGGGTGACGGTAGTACCCAGAAAATGTTTCGTGGATTCCGCCAATGGGCGGCAGTAGTAGCTATAGAGAACGTTTCGTGGTTGTCGTCAATACGCGGCAGGAGTATCCAGGCAGCGTTGCCCCACCAATAGGCGGCAGTATTAATGAAAGAGTTAAATCACAGCCAATTGACGTAATGCATTGTTACGTACCTGCCACCTGCCGATTCATCTATTATTTCGAAATTGAGCTTGAGAAAGTCCAAAATGAATAGCCCGTATGAAAAGTAGCCATAGTTTGCATTTCGCGTCTTGTGTGTGTGTGAATCCGTTAGCCAGCATCTATCCCTTAGACAGCATCTATCTATACTATTAAAATCTGTACGCCTCTGTCTGTCTGTCTGTGTGTAACATCATCTCCTCCGAAACGGTTGGGAATTGAGTTTCGATCGAGGTGTCCATAGATTCGAAAAATTCCGAGGAAGGTCTTCCGCTAATTTAAATTTCGAAATTCGAATTATTTTAGAAGATATTGATAAAAAACCCGTCAAAAACGCTAATTTTTGATCTCCGTAATTCCGCAATTGTAACCCCTGTAGTCAAAAAAGTGAGAAATAGGCATCGAGGTTGCCATGCTTGGCTATTTTATTAAATTATTTAGACTCCTGCAGTAAAAGTAAAAAAATAATGATTTTTTTTCTGTTTAGATTATTTATAAAGTTATTTTTAATTAAAGTATTGCGTGCATGTGAAATCAGAGCAGGAATTCAATGTTTTTTGTGTGTAAAAGAATAAGGGATTGGGAGATTTCCGAGACTAATATGTATATTTTTTAGTTTGGAGGAAAAAAAATGGCTGATTTGGCGATTTTGAGAAAGTAGTAGGTTCTACCGATTTGCACAGTTTTAAGCTTGGGGCAATTTACTGAGAGCGTACCGAAATAGTATTTTTAAAAACAAGTGTAGGTTTTTATTAGAGTTTAGCTTTAATTTTTTTTTTAATTTAGCAGTGATTAGTGCAGAAATAATGCAGTTATTAAGGCGAATTTAAACGATCTATCTTGAGAATTTTCACCAAATTAAGTAAATTGATTTAAGTGAGGGGAAATTCCGCCAAATTTAAGGTCATTGAAATTCTCGCATTTTGTACATCATAGTTAACGATGAATAAAATACATTAACACATAGTTAATAATTTAAAATACTGCTCCCTTACAAGTAGATGCCTGTTGTACTTTGGCGATCAAACCATATGAGTGATAGATTACTATTTCCCATTTTGGTTGCCGTTATTTCAATGCTTCGAATGATTCCTTGAAAAAAATCTCGCAAAATGGTGTATGTTGGCGCTTTGGCGATCGAATGTGTAAAAAATCATTGATTCTTATTCGTTAAAGCAGTGCTACGGAAATTTCTTTTTCTGGTAACTGTTAGAATGACAAATAACTAATACTGTCTAATAAATTTTTTGCTTTACAAATTAAAATGTATGTTGATTCCTACTTTACCTTTCTTAGCAAAGCTGGCGATAAATATTCAAATATATAGTGTAATGCTGTGTTTAATAGAATGTATTCTCGCGTTTGTGCTGCTAATTACATTCCACGATTGGAATGAGTCGATATTATGAGCGAATGCTTGGATATATTTTTTTTAATCCCGCCAAACAAGGTGTAATAAAATCGGAATTATTTTCTTTTTTCTTTGCTTTTGGAGGTGAATAAGAATGGTTTTTCAGCCCGGTAAAAATTGTGGGTATTGTAAGGATTGAAAGTAAATTTTTGAATTTGTTGTTAAGTTTAATTTGCGATTCATTTTAGCTATTTACCATCAATTTGTGGCGTTAATTACGCCAATATGGCAGTTCTAGCAAAGTAAACATGAATAATTCATTTCATGTTCTATTTTAAAGATTGCAACAGTTTCCGTAGTAACAGAATCCATTGTTGCCACTTAAGTTGTTAAATATAACAATAAGTGAAATCATTAATATCTACATGTCTTAAAACTCGAAAAATGAAAAGGCATTAAATATGAAAAAAATAGAACATTAACATATCTGCGCAAAATAATCGAAGTTTCCATGCAATCTATATTATATAGATGTGAAAGTATGTTTGTTTGTTTGTTCGTCCGGGTTCTCTAACTTTTTACGATTTTTCGCAATTTTGAGGGTAGAAAGCTACTCAAATAACCAATTTCAGCAGATTCGTGAGCATAGTTAACAAAGTTAGATTTATTTATTTACTAGCTGCGTGCCCGTTCTCCGCACGGTAGGGAACGAAACTTTATCTTACATGTATAGTTCGAATTGATTCCTGTGATTTGGAATACTGGAAGATACTCATTAGTTATTTGTAATGGAAGATACTCATTAGTTATTTGTAAAGTTGGTATAAGTACTGACCTGAGACCATTGTTAATATTATGACGCAAAAAACTATGTCTATGTCATTCGCGATTAGAAAAGAAAAGCGTTGACGGTTTGCAGTGAAAATTCCTAATTTTCAAAATGTCTCATTGTTACATCATACTCATTTTTAGATTTAAGTTATCCAATTAATACCTTAGATACTACATGATGTGGAGAACCGGTTTATTTTATAGTTAAAATAGTTGTGTACCCGCTCTTCGCAAGGCAAGATGAAAGCATTTTCCTAAAATGTGATCATAACTACCTGTGACAAAAGAGAATCTGCAAGAAAAAAGAAAGGTCTGTTGCAGTCTTTTCTGTGGAAACTACCGCGGGTTAAACTAACGTGACGTAGAATTACTTAATGTTTAGTTAGCTGTGATGTAATACGGCTGTTCAAAAATAAATAGAAGACTTAGTTTCACGAAATATTTATTAATGCGGTATATTGTGCGTCTTGATCAATATTGCCTTAGCATATCTACTTACTATTACTTATACTATCTTTTACTGATACCAATACAATATATTTTCGTTTTGCAACCGTTAATGCTTAATTTAAAGAAACGGTTTAGATATTTGCCACGAATGCAGTCTTTAACTCTTTGGTGATTTTTTGCAATTTACGCATTTAGCATAAACGATAATCATTTCACTTAATGGTTGCCACTAAATCAGCTCCATAAATTTTTACGCATAATTCTTGTCAGATTGGCGGATTTAGCACCAGGGCCCGATTATCGCACGGGCAAATCGGGACTTTGTCCAGAGGCCCCGGATCGAAATGGCCCCCAATTTCAAATGTTCTTTTTTTTAACAACAAAATTTTATGAAAAGTAAAACAAATTTCATAGATGGGGGGCCCCAAATTCATCAATGCCCGGGGCCCCCCGCTGGTCATAATCAGGTCCTGTTTAACACCGCAATATATTTCCTGCGATCGAAAACGTGTCCCGTTTAAAATCTCAATTGTAAATAATGTTGGATAATTCACTGGGGAAAAAACAGCATTCATTTCTTTTTCTGGCAATGTTAAATAAAATATAGAATTATTTCCTGCGTGGCGTATGTTTTGCTTGTGAGTTCGTTAATCTGATTGAGTTTCGAAAGGGGTTTTAAACTCGTGACATCAAAATCACGCACAACATTCAACATGCGAAAACTCAGTTATTTTAAAGTAATTTTATTTATTTTTTCCAACTGGCAATTTTAATCATTGTTGCTGTCTCCAAGACAACCAAACCGCAAGATATCATGCCGAAATTTTAAGCATCTGCTTTTGAAATGAAAATCCTTCTTTACATAAAAATTCGTAAAAAATCTCCTAATTTATATTTTCCTTTGGTTTCTGTTTTAAAAGAGGACGAAATGTATGCTCCGTCATTTGACAAAATATAAAAAAGTTATGACGGATAGAATTCAAGATGCAACAGTTTTAAAAATATTTTACGAAAGTCAGCGTGAAATTTAATTTTATTTGAAAAATCCCCAAAAATCTGCAAATTATGTTACACAGTCCGAACAAACAGTTTTGAAAAGCAAATTTTCTCCTCTATCCGATGATGTAAATATCGTTTTGTTGCGAGTGTAATTACTGGCGTTATTACGTATTAAGCGAGAAAAATCGCCAAAAATCGGACAAAATATAAAATAAAACATTTTCTAATTCGAATTTCGAAAAAATTGCACCGAGGCGTGTTAGGATCTGTCCTAGTGAAGTCGTATGCAAAATTCGGAAGGTCTGCGACCAACCGTCTCGGCGCATGCTCACGAATTTGCTGAAATCGGACATTTGAGTAGCTTTCTGCCCTGACAATTGCGAAAAAATCGTTAAAAATTAGGGAACGGGTGGATTTCCAGAATTTTAAAGTAGCTTAAGGCCTATTCTATGTCGTTGTACGTGTATGTGCAAAATTTCAAGCCGATAGGTCTGACGGTGTGGGAGGAGTTCCCGGACGAACAAACAAACAAACAGACAAACTTTCACATTTATATAATAGATTACTTTCAATAATTCAAGTGAGACTGACGTCATTTTTATGTCACGAGTGTAAAAATGCATTAAAAATCCTGGTTAACAAGTTTTGACAAAAAAATTACACCACGAGCAAAATAATAAACTTCCATCCAGATTATCAGATGCTGTAGAAAATAAAGTGTTTTTTCTTTCTTTTTCTTCTTTCACTAATTCATGTTAGATATCGCAACTGAGAATGATGTCATTTCGACCTCATGAAAATGAGTTAGAAATCTAATTACATTAAAAGGTTTTGACGCAAAAATTACTATTATAAAAATTCAAAGTATTTTGTTTAATGCGCGTGTTACCCTTAGCGATTTTTGAGCTTTGTGATTTTTCAGAAACCATAATAACGAAAGGAATCTTGCATTTTTTTAAATCGTGGGAAATTCAAATGTCGGCACAAGATGCAAAATACTAATTAACATAATTCATAGTATTCGCTATCGGTTTGACGACGGTCGTTGTATGTATTCCCAAAAATCATGCAAAATGTCGCCAAATTTGGACGACTTTTGGCGGTATATTATCTATATTAGATATACTCTTTTTTTGTTAAATTTTAGCAACTTAACAAGCTCATGCAGAAAAGTTACATCATTAGCAATATGGATACGGAAAATATTTGAAATACCGATTAGCTAGGAATAACCCCAATATCTCTCAAATTAACTTTAATAAAGTTCTGTTGCAAGCGAGAGTTTTTCAACGTCGTATGTTTCAATATTACTCCGTTTGAAAACTACTGCGCGAAATGACTAAATTCGACTACCCTGGTCAGAACGTGACGTCATAGATTAAAAGTTGTCTGAAATTCGTAAACTCTGCAACACAATTTAACGCCCTACTCGCAATTTGAGCGATTCCAAATAGTTACTCGAGATTACACAGTTTGATGTTTTCACGAGTCTGAACCATGGTGGATTTAAATAATATTTAAATTGGTACAGCTTGGATGTTTTCCACCACTGCGAGATGAAATATTTTGCTGTGCTAAATACGCCGATGAGACAAGAATTATGCTTAAAAATATATGGAGATCTGTTTTAATGGCAATGCATAAATTTCACAGAATCACCAAAAAGTAGAAAGGCATCATTGGTTTAAAATATCTAATCTGTATCTTTAAATTGAGCATTAAAAACTGAGAAACGAAGATAGATAATATTAATATAAGTAATAGATAGTATTCTCATTTTTATCTCTGGTAGTAATAGTAGATTTGTTTGGATAATATGGATTAAAGAACAGTATACCACGTTAATAACTATTTCGTGAAATTAAAAGTGTTATATTCATTATTTTTCAACGATCGCGTCTTATAACTAACTAAACCATAATCCTACGTTGCGTAATATATTCCACGGTAGTTTCAACAAAAGGACTACTTGAACTTTTTGACATTTTGCTTTTGCATAGATAGTTACGATTAGATTTTAGTAAAATATTCGTTTCCTACCGTGCGAAGAACGGGCACGCAGCTAGTCTATACTATTAAAATCTGTGCGCGTCTGTCTGTGTGTGTGTGTGTGTGTGTAGCATCATCTCCTCCTAAACGGCTGGGAGTTGAGTTTCGAACGAGGTATCCACGAATTCGGAAAATTTCGAGAAAGAACCTCCGCTAATTTAAATTTCGAAATTCGAATTAGTTTAGGAGATATTGATAAAAAACCCCATCAAAAACGCTAATTTTTGCTCTCCGCAATTCCGTGATTGTAACCCCTGTAGTCAAAAAAGTGAGAAATAAGCATCGAGGTTGCCATGTTTGGCTATTTTATTAAATTATTTAGACTCCTGCAGTAAAAATAAAAGAATAATGATTTTTTTCTGTTTAGATTATTTACAAAGTTATTTTTTAATTAAAATATTGCGTTCATGTTAAATCAGAACTGGAATTCAATGTTTTTTATGTGTAAAAGAATAAGGGATTGAGAGATTTCCGAGACTAATATGTATATTTTTTAGTTTGGCCGAAAAAAAAATGGCTGATTTGGCGATTTTGAGAAAGTAGTAGGTTCTACCGATTTGTACAGTTTTGGGCTTGGCGCAAATTACTGAGAGCGTAACGAAATAGTATTTTTAATAACAAGTATAAATTTTACGGCGCTATACTTCGATTTTCCATACAGAAATAATGCAGTTATTAAGGCGATTTTAAACGATCTATAGAATTTTCACCAAATTAAGTAAACTGATTTAAGTTAGAGGAATTCCGCCAAATTTCAGAAAATTGAAATTCTCGCATTTTGTACATGGTAGTTAACGGTGATTTAAAACCCGCTATAGTTAATAATTTAAATAACTGCTGCTTATCAATAATATGCTTGCATTAAATTTTGGCGATCGAACCATATAAATGATAGATAACTATTTCCCATTTTGATTGCTGTTAAATCAATGCTTCGAATGATTCCTGAAAACAAAAAAATCTCGCAAAATGGTGTATGTTGGCATTTTGCCGATCGAAGTACTGTGTAATAAATAATTGATTCTTATTTGTTAAAGCAGCGCTACGGAAGTTTCTTTTACTAGAAGCTGTTAGAAAGGCGTAATTAATACTGTCTAATATATTTTTACTTCCTTGTACGTAGTATAAGGAAGTAATGTGATCCCGAAAAATTTTGGGGGCCAAATTTCGACATAAAAACCGATTTTGACTACCTCTAAATTTAATTTAAAAAATTTTTTCGATGCATCTCATCGTAGGCTAGCATGCACGATCCTATTAACGCGTCTGCAACTCATTTTGACCAGTGGCGAGTCTACTGTGGCCAGTTTTTCCATGCCGTCTGTACGTACGTACGTATGTATGTAACTCGCATATCTCAAAAACTATCGTAGAATGTTGAGATTTGATATTTAGGATTGTTCTATGATCTAGTTGTGCACCTCCCCTTTTGGTGGCAATCGAATGGATAGTTTATGTACAGGACCGCCCAAAAGATTCGAAATACATTACGCTCTATGGGCCGAAATTCATTAAACTCGCCTAACTCAAAAGCTATTAGGCGTAGAATGTCGAAACTTCATATTTTGGATAGTTGTAACATCTAGTTGTGCACCTCCCCTTTTGGTTCCATTCGACTGGATAGTTTATCTACAGGACTGCCCAAAACATTCGAAATACATTACGCTCAATGGGCCGAAATTCATTAAACTCGCATATCTCAAAAACTGTTAGGCGTTGAATGTTGAAACTTTATATTTAGGATTGTTGTAACATCTAGTTGTGCACCTCCCCTTTCGGTTCCATTCGACTGAATAGTTTATCTACAGGACCGCCCAAAAGATTCGAAATACATTACGCTCTATGGGCCGAAATTCATCAAAGCGTTTTTTAGAGGTATTGGGCTATTTCAAACGACTCAGAAGTGATATATGCTGTAAAGAGTTAGAAAATGAATTTCTCCATTAAAAAAAGTGTCTTTATCATTTATAGTTCTGCTACAGGAACACTCAAAAGATTTCCAATACATTACGGTCAATGGCAATTTTAGGGGCATTCATCCATTTCAAGCACAATACCGTCCTACCACATAAGTTAGGTAATGGTCCGACCACGGTCACGTGCCTCCCTCAAGAACTATGCCAAAAGTCGCCAAGCTTGGCGACTTTTGGTGTACGTGTGTGCATATTTAACTCTCAAATCTCAAAAACTATTATGAAATTTCATATATAAGAATGTTGTAACATCTAGTTGTGCATCTCGATTTTTGGTTCCAATCTACTGGAGAGTTTATTTACAGGACCACCGAAAAGAATTTCAGTACTTTAATGTCTATGGACATCTTCAATATAATACAACTGTAGACAGTCATTGTTTGGTACATGCCCAAAATCTCGCCGTCTGTCCTCGACCTTGGCGAGTTTTGGCGAAATATCGCCAAATTTGGCGATAGTCAGTCATTTGGTCCATGCCCAAAGTATCGCCATTTGTCATCGTTCTTGGCGAGTTTTGGCGAAATATCGCCAAATTTGGCGATAATCTGTCATTGTTTGGTTCATGCTTAAAATCTCGCCAAATGTCGTCGATATTGACGAATTTCGCCGAAATATCGCCAAATTTGGCGCCAAAAATTATTTCCTATTTTGTATAACTCTAAAACTTTAACCCGTAGATTTTTGAACTTTGTATTTAGAACTATTGTAATATCTAACTGTTTTCCATATCTTTTTTGACAGCAATCGACTGAGAATTTATTTACATGGTGAGCCAAATGACTTTGAATACATTGAGGTGTATGGATGCATTCAATTCATTGAAAGTCTGTGGTCAATGACTACTTTGGCTATCCCCAAAATCTCGCTGACTATCTCAAGTTTGTCGGCTTTTGGTGAAATATCGCCAAATAAAGTGTCAGAAGGAAATCTTTCAAATTGAACTCAGCTTGGCGATATCGAAATATTTGTCTAGAAATCGCTAAACCTTACTATTATTGATATTTTATCTCTTTCAAACAAATAAGTTTAGAGGAAGTGCGTCGAAAATATTTTTGATCTAATGGACGTGCAAGGAAGTCATGTGTTGGACACATCAGATTTTTTGTTTTACGAATTGAAATGTTTGTTGATTCCTACTTTAGTACATTTCTTAGCAAAGTTGGCGAAAAATATTCAAATGTAGTGCATCTCTGTACATATTATTAATTCCATTCCACAATTGAGATGAGCCGATGTCACTAGCGTATGCATAGATATATTTTTTTTTTAATTCCGCCAAACAGAGTATTGCGTATTACCTTTAGTGTCAAGTTTAATTTGTGGTTTGAGCTATTTGCCATCGACTGGCGGTGTTAATTTCGCCAATATGGCAGTTCTAGCAAAGTTAACATGAATAACTAATTTCATGTTCTATTTTTAACATTGCTATAGTTTCCGTAGCAACGGAATCCATTGTTGCCACTTAAGTTGTTAAATTTTACAATTAAGTGAAACCACTCATTTCTACAGCTTTTAAGAATCGAAAAAGTGAAAACGCATCAATTGTGAAACAAATGGAACTGTAACAGACTTGCACCTTCAAAATAATCGAAGATTTTATGCAATTCTACATACCTTTCATTTTATTTCCTTCGAGTGTCGATGTCATTTTTTACGTAATTTTTTGCCGTTTTGCTGGCAGTTGGCAGCACATACCTCTATGATTTGCTCCCGAAGCAAGGCGTATGCCGCGTATTTGTGTAACCCCATTGTGTTAATTAAAATTTTCTGGTGACACATTTTTTAGACCATTTTTTTACCGCGGAGATTCCGATCCTGAAGTATATTGATTAAGCAGGAGTAGCCAGAAATTTTTCATGGGAATGTTACGACTACTGCAACACACATATATGTACACGTGTGTGCGATAAGGGAGTGAAGAATATCCATTTTGTATGACAAAAAACTCCGCTTGGGGGGTTGTGACCCCCCTATCCTCTCCTTGGCTCCGCCACTGTACGCAAGCATAAGTTGTCACGTCATGAAAAACCGTCATAGATGGCAAACTCCGAAGTTGTTCTGAGGGTTATACAAAATTAAAAATTTTTCTTTTAGTAAATTTTACTTTTGATACAGTTCGGATATTTGGTTTTAATACATTTCGGCCACCAAGGTGAGATGAAATATTACTAAATACGGCAACCCAGAATTTCCTTAACTATTGAATTTGACACTATGCAACTACAGTAGATTCCCTAACACGGTAGATACGTTCCGTGTTATAGGAATCCGTGTTGTACGGGTCCTGCGCTATACTCCACCTGGAGTGCGAACTGCGCAGTATAATCGCGGCAAAACTTATTCGCGCTCCGTAAAAATGCAATGATGTTTGGTGTTGCCATTCAAAAGGAATGTTAATTACAGGAACAAAGGCGCCATAATATCAGAACATATGTCTCATTTCACCGTGCTGTACGAGTCTCTTTTAACGTGTTACACGAAAACGATCGTAATGTTTTCGTCGTGTTCTAAGAATTCGTGTTGTAGACCCATGTTATAAAGGGGTCAACTGTAATCTGTAAAAAATGAAAAATGAAATTAGTTATTTAATTAGGGCGAATTGACAGTGAGATAAACGTCACTTTTATGTAACAAGTGTGATACTGCATTAAGGTTCAATAAGGGTAACAAGTTTTTTTCTCAGAAGTTACATCCCGAACGTTTTCATTTACAAAAGCGACATGATTTTCAACGGAGCAGGGTACATTTTTGGCTTTTAAACGTAAATGATGCATCCATTGTTTCATGTAAGTTTTTTAATTTAGGTAAAATTTAATAAAGTCGTGTGTAACATAACTGCCCTAATGCATTGTCCACGCTGTGAAAAATGCAAGATAAAATTATTGTCAACATCATGTAATGTTATTTATGTGGTATATACTATATATTAATGCTATAAATTAAACCTCACAAAGAGAATTATATGATGTAGAAATCGGGCATTTTTCGAAAGAGAAAAGTTTTGTCTGCATACCATAAAGTTCTTTCTTTTTTGATCGCCAGTCACATTGACGTAGTTTTTGTGTCATGATGCAATCGTCTAAAATTTGCACTCATGACGTCAACTTTTAGTCACGATTCAAGTATTTTTTCCCGTTTTGAGATTCCGAATTACTGGGTTTAATTCGAATTATATATGTTTAAGGAAAATATGCGTTTCCCACCGTGCGGAGAACGGGTACGCAGCTAGTATAAGATTATTAAACGCAGCGTTCTTATTTCGGTAATTTCATTTATTAAGGGTTAATTGCAAAAAAAACCTTCGGACCTGGACAGACACTCACGAAATTGATTGCCGAAGTTAGCCCTTCCCGTCGAGAAAGGGGTAATAAATATTCACAACAGAGTAATAGTTAAAGACATATTTATTTCTCTTCAATCTGAAGTTTTAAATATTTCCTGCAGCCTGCCGGCAAACACATCTGAAAACTAGTTTGAAGGCGTGAACACATTCCGAATCAGTTACGCCCTCGATGTATAACAGCTGAAACAAGTGATGGAAGTAATATGAAATCATGTTTGATTCCAAATTCTACTTTAACAAGGATTCACCGACCACAGAGGAATAGTCAAAGATATATTTATTTTTCTTGAATCTGGAGTTTCCCATCTTTCCCACAAATAAGCATTTTATCTCAAAAATTTAGTTTCGAGGCGGGAACAAATTCCGCCTTCAGTTGAGCCCTCAATGTATATAATAGTATATAGCTCAAATAATTAATGGAAGATATTGTCTGAAGCTAATGGAGTTCTGGCTGGGCCGGTGACCTTGTCGTCAGTATGAGCGGGTTTTAATCAGAAAATCGAGAAGACAATGCCAGACGTTTTAAATCGCATGCCTCATTTTAAATTCCACTTAAACATACTCAGCGTACTAATATTAGACTGAATTGAATAAAATAGAGTTTCGTCCCATCAGATGCTTGCTTTATATTAGCAGACATAATTGTGATTGAAGTTTTATATTAACCGTTTCATTTTATGCTCTTTCAAACTGAAAATTCTGTTAAAATTTTAAAAGTGGAAACTGAATAATATACTTTCACGCTAATTAATGAATATTTCGTTACATAAGAATTTTCCGCTTATTTCTCTAAAATTCATAACTTTGATTTTAAGAAAGAAAATAAAAAATGCGATAGCCCCGCCTTCTGGAACGCCCTCGATATATAACAGCTCATGGCATTAATGGAAGGAAGTTATAAATAGGAAACTTTTTTCGGTTGTTTTGAAATTAAAAGGACTCTCAAAGTAAATAACTGGGTTATTTTTAATTATTTTTTTCTAATTGGAATTTAGAAATACATATAATATTGTAAACAAGCTGCACAATTTAAAAATCGTGAATGTAACATGCATTTATTTTAATACAGGCTTCAAAAAAGGAGAATTGTACAGCTGCGGAAAAAAAGGCGTACTCACGCTTAGTCGACCGTTGTTCGTTGTACAACAATGTTAAATATTTGCGTATTAAGTACACTTTAATCTGTTGTACATAAAATTTGCATACGGGACCATCTTCATAATTAAATGCGCCCCTGCTTTAATTTTTCCAATGGCAACAGTTCGTTTTAAACCTGATTACCAATTTCAAATAGATATGAACTAAAAATCAACAAGTTATGAGCTTACAACATTTCCCTCCCCCTTTATTAAAATATTTTTTATACTTTATAACTTTTATCTCTTAATATTAATATAAGAAGCCGATTTTTTACATTCGTGCTACCAGAGATGGGCGGGCTAAACATAAGTTACTATTACATATTTTAAATCAAATATGAATTATGAAAGGAATATTCGAAAAAATTATGCAAAGCGACCTATCCAAATTTTGACTTATTAGATGCAGGAAGGAATTTCACATGGCTGTACAACTTCCAAATTTTTACGTTTAGTAGTTAATGTCATATCATTTAAAATGTCTTTTCTAATCTCCAACAAATATTTTTTTTCTATGTGCCGATGGTTGCATAAAAAAAAAACATGAAGTGCAATAATGATGCTTCTAATCGACGTATTTAACTCCATGAGTGCATTTTTAAGAATATTATGCATGAAATCGAATAGGCGGTGGAGTAGGCGTATTATGGGCGGAGTTATTTCCGCCTACTGCGCACTTTTAAAAATCTTGTTAAATGCTTTATTTTAAATTTCATTCATAATATTCTTGCCTGAATTAGTGGAGTGTCTGAATTAGTGTAAATAAAGTAGAAGCATTCTCAAAATATTACTGAATATGTAATTATAATATATTCTTAAAATATATAATATAGTAAAACAGCTTCAGTAGGCGAATTTAGTGCACTAGATTTCAGATCTTGAATAATAGTTTTTCGGAACAAGAAAGGTAAATACTGCACACTCATGTTTTATGTTACACTTTCCAACTTAGAAAAACGTAGAAATAGGGACGAGACGCTTGGATTATGATGCGCTTCCAATACATAGCACATTAATGAGTATTTAAAAATGGAAATATTTTTTAGATTCCCCTCCCTCATTCCTACATTAACTTCAAATAAACAAATTTTCTAAGACGTTTTTAAAGACAAAGTGGTGTCAAAGTTTAGATACGTAGTTTTTACATTTTGAAGCATTATTTAAAATCAATTATTCCAGAGGCTATTGCATAAAGCAAAAGTCAGCTACACAAACAAGGGTTCCGTGTATAGGCATTTATACATTTATGCCACCCAAATAGTAACAATGACCGTTTCGAATGCACCAATTTGTCTTAAAAGCTTTAGTTAATGGAATTAAATTCGCATGGGAGCTTCTTAATGAGCTATAAGGTGGGGAATTCGACGGATTCAGCCATTTACGATTACATCTGATTATTTGTAAAAATAAATTTTAGTATTACGACTAGATTATGATAACGCGGGAATTTACGATTTCACTACGATTACATTCGATTACTTTGAAACTACATTTCTGGATTATGGCCCCAAAATAGCAATCGATACATGAAGTTTGCTTCCAGATGTTTTTAAAAATGCATCACCATCACAATTCCACATACAAAAGAATCAGAATCGCTCAACTTAACTCGACTTATACTTTTACGGAGAACCGCTAACGCCGTTCAACCGATATTTTAATTAATGCAGTTTGGGAAGATAGTGTAACGAGAGATCCGACATCATATTACCTAATTTCTTTTTCCTTTTTAACATTCTGGTGAGATTTTCTGCTTACAGTGATCCTGTTTGATAAAATCCATTATTATTTATTTTTTAAAAGAGAATGCAACTTATTTGGCGAAAGGTTGCCATATTGGAAATTTCAACCGTATAATAATGGCATGAAACCACCTACTTCCAGAGCTTTCACTGCTGGTCAATAGCAATAATAAGAAGAAAATGGTTAAATGGCTCCAGCCAGTTGCGCAGCCAGAAATTTTTCACGGGGGGGGGGGGTTACGACTGCTGCAACTCACATATGTATACATGTGTGTGATAAGGGAGTGAAGAATATACATTTTGTATGGCAAAAAATTCCTCATGGGGGGGGGATTATGACCAAATAACCCGCCCCCTTGGCTACGCCCCTGGCTCCAACACTAAAAAAGTACACCCGCTGTCATGTCTGGAGTTAACTACCAGCAACATGCGGCGGTTTAATCCTCCCTGGCGTGCTACTAAGTCCTTTTTTTTTTAAATACAGCCGGCTGTGTGCTTCGAGAAATGGCAACGGGTGTATATTTTTCAGCTTTGGGCACGATATAAAGTCGTTCTCCTTGTATGTAGATGTGAAAACGGTTGCATGTTAAAAAAGGTGCATTTCACCAGCCGGCACACCATGGAGTTGGGAAATTTCGCATATGCCATTCGTTAGTACCGGTTAGAACAGAGAGATTTTCGTTCGTACCGCATGCGTTACGGATTTACGGACACTTCAAATTTGCCGGCTGGTGAAATGGTCAGCCGCCAAACCATTGAGTTGGGAAATTTCGCTTATGCCATTCGTTAGTACTTTGTTAGTACTCTTAAGTACCGAGAGATTTTCTTTAGTACCGCATCCGCTACGGATATACGGACAATACAAGTTTCCTGTCACACTAGCCACCTAGCCCGTACAAATTGCAGAATGGCGATTTCGCATATGCCGTTCGTTAGTACTTTGTTGGTACTGATGAGTACGGAGAGATTTTCGTTAGTACCACATCCGTTACGGACACATAGAAGGTACAACTTTCCTGTCACAGTAGCTACGTGGCCCGTACAATTTGCAGAATAGGGATTTCGCATATGCCATGCGAAGTACTTTGTTAGTAGAGTTTAGTACCGAGAGATTTTCGTTAGTACCGCATCCGTTAGGGATATACGGACAGAAAGAATTTCCGGTCACACTAGCTGTCCAGGCCGCACAAATTGCAGAAGGGGAATTCCGTATATGCCATTCGTTAGAACTTTATTAGTACTGTTTATTACCGAGAGATTTTCGTTAGTACCACATCCGTTACGAATTTACAGACAGTTAAATTTGCGGGCTTGTAAAATGGTCAGCCGGCAAACCATGGAGATGGGAAATTTCGCATATACCATTCGTTAGTACTTCGTTAGCACCGGTTAGTACCGAGAGATTTTCGTTAGTACCGCATCCGTTGCGGATTCACGGACACTTCAGATTTGCCGGCTGTTGAAATGGTCAGCCGCCAAACCATTGAGTTGGGAAATTTCGCATATGCCATTCGTTAGTACCGGTTAGTACAGAGAGATTTTCGTTCGTACCGCATCCGTTACGGATACACGGACACTTCAGATTTTCTGGCTGGTGAAATGGTCAGCTGGCAAACCATTGATTTGGGAAATTTCGCATATGCTATTCGTCAGTACCGGTTATCTCTATGGCATATGCGAAATTTTCAAACTCCATGGTTTGCCGGCTGACCATTTCACCAGCCCGCAAATTTAAGTGTCCGTAAGTCCGTAACAGATGTAATACTAGCGAAAATCTCTCGGCACTAACTAGTACTAAAACAGTACTATCGAATGACATATGTGAAATTCGCAATCTGCATTGTGTGCGGGCTGACCGTTTCCCCAACCCGAAAATTTGAACTGTCCGTAAAACCGTAACGCATGTGGTACTAACGAAAATCTCTTGGTAATAAACAGTACTAATAAAGTTCTAACGAATGGCATATACGAAATTCCCCTTCGGCAATTTGTGCGGCCTGGGTAGCTAGTGTGACCGGAAATTCTTAGGGATATACGGCGCAAGTCCGTATATCCCTAACGGATGCGGTACTAACGAAAATCTGTCGGTATTAAACTCTACTAACAAAGTACTTCGCATGGCATATGCAAAATCCCCATTTGCAATTTGTACGGGCTGCGTAGCTACTGTGACAGGAAAGTTGTACCTTCTATGTGTTCGTAACGGATGTGGTACTAACGAAAATCTCGTGGTACTCATCAGTACTAACAAAGTACTAACGAACGCCTAATGCGAAATCGCCAGTCTGCAATTTGTACGGGCTAGGTACCTAGTCTTCTATACTATTAAAATCTGTGCGCGTCTGTCTGTCTGTGTGTAGCATCATCTCCTCCGAAACCGCTGGGAGTTAAGTTTCGATCGAGGTGTCCACTTATTCGAAAAATTCCGAGGAAGGTCTTCCGCTAATTTAAATTTCGAAATTCGAATTAGTTTAGGAGATTGATAAAAAACCCCGTCAAAAACACTAATTTTTGCTCTCCGCATCTCCGCGATTGTAACCCCTGTAGTGAAAATGTGAGAAATAAGCATCGAGGTTGCCATGTTTGGCGAATTTATTAAATGATTTATACTCTTGCATTAAAAATAAAGGAATAATACTTTTTTTCTGTTTCGTATATTTGCTAGGTTATTTTTTAATTAAAATATCGTCTGCGTGGGAAATCAGAGCAGAAATTCAATATTTTTTATACGCAAAAGAAAAAGGATTTGTAAATTTCAGAGACTAAAGTGTATAACCTTATAATTTGGCGAAAAAAAATGGCTTATATGGCGATTTTGAGAAAGTGGATTCTAGTGGTTTGCACAATTTTAGGCTTGGCGCAATTTACTGAGAGCGTAAAGAAATAGTATTTTTAAAAACAAGTGTAGGTTTTACTAGAATTTAGCCTGAAATTTTAATTTTCTGTTCAGAAATAATGCAGTTATTAAGGCGATTTTAAATGATTTTCATCAAGTTAAATAAATTGATTTAAGTTAGGGAAACCCCGCCAAATTTCAGAAAATTAAACTTTTTCATTTGTATTGCTAATTCTATGCCCCGATTGATATGAGTTGGTGTTACGAGCGTATGAATAGATAATATTTTCTAATCCCGCCGAACAAGGTGTAATAAAATAGGAAGTCTTTATAAATACGAATGCTGGAGATGAATGAGAATATTTTTTAAACCCAGTTAGACTAGCTGGTAATGCCTTAAATTATTGCATTTATTGTCAAGTTTAATGTGTGATTCATTTTGGCTATTTGCCATTTGGCTATTTGTTAATTACGCCAAAATTGCAATTCTAGCAAAGTAAACATAAATAAATCATATCATATTCTATTTTTAACACTGCTACAGTTTCCGTGGCAACGGAATCCATTGTTGCCACTTAAGTTGTTCAATTTAATAATTAAGTGAAACCACTCATTTCTACAGTTCTTAAGACCCAAAAAAGTGAAAACGCATTAAATATGAAACAAATAGAATTTTAACATATTTGCGCATTAAAAAAAATCTGATGTGTCCAACACATGACTTCCTTGCACGTCTATTAAATCAAAAATGTTTTTTACGCACTTCCTCTAAACTTATTTGTTTGAAAGAGATAAAATATCAATAATAGTAAGGTTTAGCGATTTCTAGCCAAATATTTCGATATCGCCAAGCTGAGTTCAATTTAAAGATTTCCTTCTGACACTTTATTTGGCGATATTTCACCAAATGCCGACAAACTTGAGATAGTTTGCGAGAATTTGGGGATAGCCAAAGTAGTCATTGACCACAGACTTTCAATGAATTGAATGCATCCATACACCTTAATGTATTTAAAGTCATTTGGCTCACCCTGTAAATAAATTCCCAGTCGATTGCAGTCAAAAAAGATATTGAAAACCGTTAGATATTATAATATAGTTCTAAATACAAAAGTTCAAAATTCTACGGGTTAAAGTTTTAGAGCTATACAAAATACGAAATAATTTTTGGCGACAAATTTGGCGATATTTCGGCGAAACTCGTCAATGTCGACGACATTTGGCGAGATTTTAAGCATGGACCAACAATGACAGATTATCGCCAAATTTGGTGATATTTCGCCAAAACTCGCCAAGAACGATGACAAATGGCGATACTTTGGGCATGGACCAAATGACTGACTATCGCCAAATTTGGCGACATTTCGGCAAAACTCGCCAAGGTCGAGGACAGACGGCGAGATTTTGGGCATGTACCAAACAATGACTGTCTACAATTGTATTATATTGAAGATGTCCATACACATTAAAGTACTGAAATTCTTATCGGTGGTTCTGTAAATAAACTCTCCAGTAGATTTTAACCAAAAATCGAGATGCACAACTTATATATGATATGTTGTTCTTATATATGATTGTTACAACAATCTTATATATGAAATTTCAGAATAGTTTTTGAGATTTGAGAGTTAAATATGCACACACGTACACAAAAAAGTCGCCAAGCTTGGCGACTTTTGGCATAGTTCTTGAGGGAGGCACGTGACCGTGGTCGGACCATTACCTCACTTATGTGGTAGGACGGTATTGTGCTTGAAATGGATGAATCCCCTAAAAATGCCATTGACCGTAATGTATTGGAAATCTTTTGAGTGTTCCTGTAGCAGAACTGTAAATGATAAAGAAACTTTTTTTAATGGAGAAATTCATTTTCTAACTCTTTACAGCATATATAACTTCTGAGTCGTTTGAAATAGCCCAATACCTCTAAAAAACGCTTTGATGAATTTCGGCCCATTGAGCGTAATGTATTTCGAATCTTTTAGGCGGTTCTGCAGTTAAACTATCCAGTCGAATGGAACCGAAAGGGGAGGTGCACAACTAGATGTTACAGCAATCCTAAATGTAAAGTTTCAACATTCTACGCCTAATAGTTTTTGAGATATGCGAGTTTAATGAATTTCGGCCCATTGAGCCTAATGTATTTCGAATGTTTTGGGCGGTCCTGTAGATAAACTATCCAATCGAATGGAACCAAAAGGGGAGGTGCACAACTAGATGTTACAACTATCCAAAATAGGAAGTTTCGACATTCTACGCCTAATAGTTTTTGAGATATACGAGTTTAATGATTTTCGACCGATAGAGCGTAATGTATTTCGAATCTTTTGGGCGGTGCTGTACATAAACTATTCATTCGATTGCGACCAAAAGGGGAGGTGCACAACTAGATCATAGAACAATCCTAAATATCAAATCTCAACATTCTACGACCCATAGTTTTTGAGATATGCGAGTTACATACATACGTACGTACGTACGTACGTACAGACGGCATGGAAAAACTGACCACAATAAACTCGCCGCTGGTCAAAATGAGTTGCAGACGCGTTAATATGATCGTGCATGCTAGCCTACGATGAGATGCATCGAAAAAATTCTTAAAATTAAATTTAGAGGTAGTCAAAATCGTTTTTTTTTGTCGAAATTTTGCCCCCAAAATTTTTCGGGATCACATTACTTCCTTATACTACGTACAAGGAAGTAATAACCGAAGTTTTTTCCGGCAATTCTGCATATTTTTCATTTTATTTCCTTCGCGTGTGACGTCATTTTCACGTCATTGTCTTCTGTTTTGCTCTCAGATTATGCAGAGAAGCACATTACACGCTAACGTATGTGCTGCTTCGGCGGACATAAGGAAGCGCTTTTGTCGGGTGCGTATTTGTCTAACCCCTCTGTGTGTATAAATTGAAGCAATGAAACTTTGTAGGCCTTTTTTTTTAACTAGAAAAAGGCAGATTAACGTCTTTAACGTGGAAGAAGCAATATGGAAAACTATTTAATTGGTAGCCGTAATGCGAAATGATAATCTATTATTCACATGCGCAAAGCACCAAAATTTCGAAAGTATGAAAAGTCAGGAATATAAAATGAAAATCCTAAATAAATCACCAGAGACTATAGGATAAGCATCGTGTACGAGAATGATACTGCAATCATGTACATAACAAAGGCGCTTGCAAGGAATACAAAATATAATATGAAATTAATTGCTCTTTCTTCCCATGGCGTTTGTGAAATCTTTCCGAATAACGGGATGCGATGTGCTTAGAATATTTCATATAAATTACTTATATGTTAAAGTTCTATTTATTTTTTCATATATATTCCAGTTACTCCAGTTACAAGACCAAGAGCTCTAGAAACGACTTCAGATTTTGTTTAATATTGAATTTGACACTATGCAATTAATCTATGTTAAAAATAAAATATGAAATTAGTTATTTATTTCGTGTGAATTGGCAGTGAGATCAACATTAGTTTTATGTAACAAGTGTGCTACAGTATTAAGAGTTCAATAAGGGTAATAAGCTTTTCCACTTAAGTTACGTCACAAATGTTTTCATTTACGAAAGCAACAAGATCTTCACGGAAACAGGGTGCATTTTGGTTTCTGGGAGTACAATGTGCATCGATTGTTTCGAGTAGGTTTTTTAAATTTAGTAAAATTTAATAAGGTTTAAATTTAATTTTTCAACTTCAGAGTCATCTGCAACATAACTGTGCTGATGCATTGTCCACGCTTTACGAAATGCAAGATAAGATAAAATAGTATTCAACATCATGTAATGTTATTCATGTGGTATGTATGAATGCTATAAATTAAATCTAAAAAAAAGAGAATTATATGATGTAGAAACAAGGCATTTTTCGAAAGAGAAAAGTTTCGTCTGCATACCGTAAACTTCTTACTTTTCTGATCGCCAGTGACAATGGTGTAGTTTTTGTGTCATCATGTTGCAATCGTCTCAAATTTCCACTCATGGAGTCAGCTTTTTGTCAGAATTTCAGCAATTTTTCACTATTAGAGATTCCTATTACTGGGTTTAATTCGAATTATATGTGTGTAAGGAAAATATTCGTCTCCTACCGTGCGGAGAACGGGTAAGCAGCTAGTCTATACTATTAAAATCTGTGCGCGTCTGTCTGTCTGTCTGTGTGTAGCATCATCTCCTCCGAAACCGCTGGAAGTTGAGTTTCAATCGAGGTGTCCACTTATTCGAAAAATTCTGAGGAAGGTCTTCCGATAATTTAAGTTTCGAAATTCGAATTAGTTTAGGAGATATTGATAAAAAACCCCGTCAAAAACACTAATTTTTGCTCTCCGCAACTCCGCGATTGTAACCCCTGTAGTGAAAATGTGAGAAATAAGCATCGAGGTTGCCATGTTTGGCGAATTTATTAAATGATTTAGACATTTGAATTAAAAATAAAAGAAAAATCATTTTTTTTCTCTTTAGAGTATATTTGCTAGGTTATTTTTTTATTAAAATATCGTCTGCGTGGGAAATTAGGGCAGGAATGCAATGTTTTTTATACAAAAAAGAATAAGGACTTGGAGATATCTGAGACTAATATGTGTAATTTTTTTTTAGTTTGGCGAAAAAAAAATGGCTGATATGGCATATTTTGAGAAAGTAGTAGTTCTACAGATTTTCACAGTTTTGGGTTTGGCGCAATTTTCTGAGAGCGTACCGAAATAGTATTTTTAAAAACAAGTGTAGGTTTTACTAGAGTTTAGCTTTAATTTTTTTTAATTTAGCAGTTATTAGAGCAGAAATAATGCAGTTATTAAGGCGCATTTAAACGATCTAACTTGAGAATTTTCACCAAATTAAGTAAATTGATTAAAGTGAGGGGAAATTCCACCAAATTTAAGGTCATTGAAATTCTCGCATTTTGTACATCATAGTTAACGATGAATAAAACACATTAACACATAGTTAATAATTTAAAATACTGCTCCTTTTCAAGTATATGCCTGTTGTACTTTGGCGATCAAACCATATGAGTGATAGATTACTATTTCCCATTTTGGTTGCGGTTATTTCAATGCTTCGAATGATTCCTTGAAAAAAATCTCGCAAAATGGTGTATGTTGGCACTTTGGCGATCGAATGTGTAAAAAATCATTGATTCTTATTGATTAAAGCAGTGCTACGGAAATTTCTTTTTCTGGTAACTGTTAGAATGGCATATAACTAATACTGTCTAATAAATTTTTTGCTTTACAAATTAAAATGTATGTTGATTCCTACTTTACCTTTCTTAGCAAAGCTGGCAATAAACATTCAAATATAGTGTAACGCTGTGTTTAATTGAGTGTGTTCTCGCGTTTGTGCTGCTAATTACATTCCACGATTGGAATGAGTCGATATTATGAACGTATGCTTGGATATTTTTTTTAATCCCACCAAACAAGGTGTAATAAAATCGGAATTCTTTAAAAATACGAATGCTTTTGGAGGTGAATAAGAATGGTTTTTCAGAGTGGTAAAAATGGTGGATATTGTAAGGATTGCGAATAAATTTTTGAATTTGTTGTTAAGTTTAATTGGTGATTCATTTTAGCTATTTACCATCAATTTGTGGCGTTAATTACGCCAATATGGCAGTTCTATCAAAGTAAACATGAATAATTCATTTCATGTTCTATTTTTAAAATTGCTATAGTTTCCGTAGTAACGGAATCCATTGTTGCCACTTAAGTTGTTAAATATAACAAAAAGTGAAATCATTAATATCTACATCTCTTAAAACTCGAAAAATGAAAACGCATTAAATATGAAAAAATAGAACATTAACATATCTGCGCTTCTTTAAAAATAATCGACGTTTTCATGCAATCTATTATATAAATGTGAAAGTATGTTTGTTGATTTGTTCGTCCGGGAATTCCTCCCACACCGTTCAACCTATCGGCTTGAAATTTCGCACATACATGTAAAACGACGTAGAATAGTCCGTAGGCTGCTTTAAAATTCTGGAAATCCACCCATTCTCTAACTTTTTACGATTTTTCGCAATTTTCAGGGTAGAAAGCTACTCAAATAACCGATTTCAGCACATTCGTGAGCATAGTTAACAAAGTTAGATTTATTTATTTATTACTTCCAATAATTCAAGTGAGACTGACGTCATTTTGATGTCACGAGTGTAAAAATGCATTAAAAATCCTGGTTAACAAGTTTTGACAAAAAATTACACCACGAGCGAAATAATAAACTTCCATCCAGATTATCAGTTGCTGTAGAAAATAAAATAACGTGTTTTTTTTCTTATTTTTTCTTTTTCTTCTTTCACTAATTCATGTTAGATATCGCAACTGACAATGATGTCATTTTGACCTCATGAAAATGAGTTAGAAATCTAATTACATTGAAAGGTTTTGACGCAAAAATTACTATTATAAAAATTCAAAGTATTTTGTTTAATGCGCGTGTTACCCTTAGCGATTTTTGAGCTCTGTGATTTTTCAGCAACCATAATAACGAAAGGAAACTTACATTTTTTTAAACCGTGGGAAATTCAAATGTCGGCACAAGATGCAATATACTAATTAACATAATTCACAGTATTCGCTATCGGTTTGACGACGGTCGTTGTATGTATTCCCAAAAATCGTACAAAATGTCACCAAAATTGGACGACTTTTCGCGGTATATTATCTATATTAGATATACTCTTTTTTTGTTAAATTTTAGCAACTTAACAAGCTCTTGCACAAAAGTTACATCATTAGCAAAATGGATGCGGAAAATATTTGAAATACCGATTAGCTAGGAATAACCCCAATATCTCTCAAATTAACTTTAATAAAGTTCTGCTGCAAGCGAGAGTTTTTCAACTTCGTATGTTTCAATATTACTCCGTTTGAAAACTACTGCGCGAAATGACTAAATTCGACTACCCTGGTCAGAACGTGACGTCATAGATTAAAAGTTGTCTGAAATTCGTAAACTCTGCAACACAATTTAACGCCCTACTCGCAATTTGAGCGATTCCAAATAGTTACTCGAGATTACACAGTTTGATGTTTTCACGAGTCTGAACCATGGTGGATTTAAATAATATTTAAATTGGTACAGCTTGGATGTTTTCCACCACTGCGAGATGAAATATTTTGCTGTGCTAAATACGCCGATGAGACAAGAATTATGCTTAAAAATATATGGAGATCTGTTTTAATGGCAATGCATAAATTTCACAGAATCACCAAAAAGTAGAAAGGCATCATTGGTTTAAAATATCTAATCTGTATCTTTAAATTGAGCATAAAAAAACTGAGAAACGAAGATAGATAATATTAATATAAGTAATAGATAGTATTCTCATTTTTATCTCTGGTAGTAATAGTAGATTTGTTTGGATAATATGGATTAAAGAACAGTATAGCACGTTAATAACTATTTCGTGAAATTAAAAGTGTTATATTCATTATTTTTCAACGATCGCGTCTTATAACTAACTAAACCATAATCATACGTTGCGTAATATGTTTTACGGTAGTTTCAACAAAAGGACTACTTGAACTTTTTGACATTTTGCTTTTGCATAGGTAGTTACGATTAGATTTTAGTAAAATATTCGTTTCCTACCGTGCGAAGAACGGGCACGCAGCTAGTCTGTACTATTAAAATCTGTGCGCGTCTGTCTGTATGTGTGTGTGTAACATCATCTCCTCCTAAACGGCTGGGAGTTGAGTTTCGAACGAGGTATCCACGAATTCGGAAAATTTCGAGAAAGAACCTCCGCTAATTTAAATTTCGAAATTCGAATTAGTTTAGGAGATATTGATAAAAAAACCCATCAAAAACGCTAATTTTTGCTCTCCGCAATTCCGTGATTGTAACCCCTGTAGTCAAAAAAGTGAGAAATAAGCATCGAGGTTGCCATATTTGGCTATTTTATTAAATTATTTAGACTCCTGCAGTAAAAATAAAAGAATAATGTTTTTTTCTGTTTAGATTATTTACAAAGTTATTTTTAATTAAAATATTGCGTTCATGTTAAATCAGAGCTGTAATTAAATGTTTTTTATGTGTAAAAGAAAAAGGGATTGAGAGATTTCCGAGACTAATACGTATATTTTTTAGTTTGGCCGGAAAAAAAATGGCTCATTTGGCGATTTTGAGAAAGTAGTAGGTTCTACCGATTTGTACAGTTTTGGGCTTGGCGAAAATTACTGAGAGCGTTAGGAAATAGTATTTTTAATAACAAGTATAAATTTTAAGGCGCTATACTTCGATTTTTCATACAGAAATAATGCAGTTATTAAGGCGATTTTAAACCATCTATAGAATTTTCACCAAATTAAGTAAACTGATTTAAGTTAGAGGAATTCCGCCAAATTTCAAAAAATTGAAATTCTTGCATTTTGTACATGGTAGTTAACGGTGATTTAAACCCGCTATAGTTAATAATTTAAATAACTGCTGCTTATCAATAATATGCCTGCATTAAATTTTGGAGATCGAACCATATAAATGATAGATAACTGTTTCCCATTTTGATTGCTGTTAAATCAATGCTTCGAATGATTCCTGAAAACAAAAAAATCTCGCAAAATGGTGTATATTGACATTTTGGCGATCGAAGTACTGTGTAATAAATAATTGATTCTTATTTGTTAAAGCAGCGCTACGGAAGTTTCTTTTACTAGAAGCTGTTAGAAAGGCGTAATTAATACTGTCTAATATATTTTTTGTTTTACGAATTGAAATGTTTGTTGATTCCTACTTTAGTACATTTCTTAGAAAAGTTGGCGAAATATATTCAAATGTAGTGCAACTCTGTACATATTATTAATTCCATTCCACAATTGAGATGAGCCGATGTCACTAGCGTATGTATAGATATATATATATTTTTTTTAATTCCGCCAAAAAACAGAGTATTGCGTATTGCCTTTAGTGTCAAGTTTAATTTGTGGTTTGAGCTATTTGCCATCGACTGGCGGTGTTAATTTCGCCAATATGGCAGTTCTAGCAAAGTAAACATGAATAACTCATTTCATGTTCTATTTTTAACATTGCTATAGTTTCCGTAGCAACGGAATCCATTGTTGCCTCTTAAGTTGTTAAATTTTACAATTAAGTGAAACCACTCATTTCTACAGCTTTTAAGAATCGAAAAAGTGAAAACGCATCAATTGTGAAACACATAGAACTGTAACAGACTTGCATCTTAAAAATAATCGAAGTTTTTATGCAATTCTACATACCTTTAATTTTATTTCCTTCGAGTGTGGATGTCATTCTTTACGTCATTTTTGCTGTTTTGCTGGCAGATTATCCGGAGCAGCACATACCCTCTAATGTATCTGCTCCTCCGGAAGCAAGAGCGTTTGTCCGGCGCGTATTTGTGTAACCCCACTGTGTTAATCAGAATTTTCTGGTGTCACATTTTTTAGACCATTTTTTTACGGCGGAGATTCCGATCCTGAAGTATATTGATTAAGCAGGAGTAGCAAGAAATTTTTCATGGGAATGTTACGACTACTGCAACTCACATATATGTACACGTGTGTGCGATAAGGGAGTGATGAATATACATATTGTATGGCAAAAAACTCCGCTTGGGAGGTTGTGACCCCCTATCCCCTACTTGGCTACGCCACTGTACGCAAGCATAAGTTGTCACGTCATGAAAAACCTTAATAGATGGCAATCTTAATAGATGGCAAACTTCGAAGTTGTTCTGAGGGTTATACAAAATTAAAAAATTTTCTTTTAGTAAATTTTACTTTTGATAGTTCGGATATTTGGTTTTAATACATTTCGGCCACCAAGGTGAGATGAAATATCACTAAATACGGCAACCCAGAATTTTCTTAACTATTGAATTTGACACTATGCAACGACAGTAGATTCCCTAACACGGTAGATACGTTCCGTGTTATAGGAATCCGTGTTGTACGGGTCCTGCGCTATACTCCACCTGGAGTGCGAACTGAGCGGTATAATCGCGGCAAAACTTATTCGCGCTCCGTAAAAATGCAATGATGCTTGGTGTTGCTATTCAAAAGGAATGTTAATTACAGGAGCTAAGGCGTCATAATATCAGAACATATGTCTCATTTCACCGTGCTGTACGAGTCTCTTTTAACGGGTTACACGAAAACGATCGTAATGTTTTCGTCGTGTTCTAAGAATTCGTATTGTAGACCCATGTTATAAAGGGGTCAATTGTAATCTGTAAAAAATGAAAAATGAAATTAGTTATTTATTTAGTGCGAATTGACCGTGAGATAAACGTCACTTTTATGTATCAAGTGTGATGCTGCATTAAGAGTTCAATAAGGGTAATAAGTTTTTTCTCAGAAGTTACATCACGGACGTTTTCAATTACAAAAGCGACATGATTTTCACCGGAGCAGGGTACATGTTTGGCTTTTAAACGTAAATGATGCATCCATTGTTTCATGTAGGTTTTTTTTAATTTAGGTAAAATTTAATAAAGTCGTGTGTAACATAACTGCCCTAATGCATTGTCCACGCTTTGAAAAATGCAAGATAAAATTATTGTCAACATCATGTAATGTTATTTATGTGGTATATACTATATATTAATGCTATAAATTAAACCTCACAAAGAGAATGATATGATGTAGAAATCGGGCATTTTTCGAAAGAGAAAAGTTTTGTCTCCATACCATAAAGTTCTTTCTTTTTTGATCGCCAGTCACATTGACTAGTTTTTGTGTCATGTTGCAATCGTCTAAAATTTGCACTCATGACGTCAACTTTTAGTCAGGTTTCAAGTATTTTTTCACGTTTTGAGATTCCGAATTACTGGGTTTAATTCGAATTATATATGTTTAAGGAAAATATGCGATTCCCACCGTGCGGAGAACGGGTACGTAGCTAGTGGATAATTAAATTCTGATTTATAAACAGTAGCATTGGGTGCTACTGTTCAAATATCAAATATTAAATTCTCATAATACCTACAAATAAAAACCATTACCATTACCATTATTATTTTTCTAAGCAGAACCATTAACATTTTTCAAATTTATTGAAGAGTGTTAAAAACTTTCTGGACAAATATGAGAAACTGTTTGAAATGACAGCTGAATATCATAATGGGTGTTAATAGCTAATTGGATAGCAAGGACGGATTAAAGATGGGGGGGGGGCGGAGGAGACAAACGCTTTCCCGAGAAAAAAGAAATCAATGTAAAAGATGCTATTTTACTCCCATAAAATGGATGTGTATGTGCATCTTCTAACTAACCGCCCCTGCCCACAAAATTGTATTAATCCGTCCCTGCTGGATAATCATCTATTCCTGCTTATCAAATAATAAACGACCAAATAGAGATTATGATGGAAAGTTCACTGTAAACGATGAGTTTCGCCTGATTTTTCTCTCTTGTTTAATAATAAATTGACTGCTGCACGAACACTGAAACTACGTATACACTTTCTGCGATGAAAAGTAATTATTTTGCTGTGTTCTACGACTCCTCTTACTTTGTCAGTAAAGGTCACAAAATACATTGTAAACACTTATGATTTATCAAAATTATAAAATCTAAAAATTTTTTTCAAAACCATGATCATTTTTTTAGTGCCCGGAGCGTCTAACACATGATGGCGATACAAATAATAATCCTTGGACATCTCTACAATATATTTTAAACAGATATAAAGCTTCTTTCTTATTTTCGCATTTATTACATCTGAAAGACCTTGATTTAAACTCGTTCTAGAGACTCGAGACTTTATGCAAAATCTGCCCTTGAAGTGTTTTATAGATTTTTGAGACAAACATTTTAACTCTCGCCTGAAATACGAACTAAAAGATATTAGATAAAAGGTATTGTTGCAAAATACTCTGCTTCTTTCCTGGGTTCGTCATTCTAAAGTCCAATTGGTGTAGAAAGTTCTAGTAAAGAGTCGACTTGTCAGGATGGAACACAACTTTATTGCTTCTAGAACTTAGTCGAACAATCAACTGTACAAAATTCACAGGCATTAACGGCCGGTAGCTCGTTTATAACAGTCCACTCCGTGCCGAAGCTCTCACAAATGCTGTAATTCTCACACAAAATAAAACACTTCCACGGGAAAAACTCAGTGGAAATATGCAAGGGATATCGTACACAATCCCTTAAGACACAAAAATGAAGAATTTACACGCAGCACTTAAAAATGAGCTTCGTAAACAAGCGCCAAAACACCGCTTCTATCACAGAGCAAACCGGCGTACACTTCGGCAACTTGCTCCACTCTACGGGAGCTCAACTCACTCTGACTCGATCGGAGGCAGCCCGGTTCTTTTATACTTTTCGAGGTGCATTCCAGAAAACTCGGGACCCCTCTAAAGAGTCCCCGAACAATCGCGTTTTGATTACGTCATAGAAATATAGCTGAATCATTAGCCTATTATGTGATTTTAATGCAGAAAAATCAACTTTACAGCCTCCATTGGGAAAATCGCGCCAAATGACCAGAATGTCGCCAAGCTTGGCGACTTTTGGCGAAATATAGCCAAATTTGGCGCCAAAAATAAGTCCCCCCCAAAGTGAAGTTACCGAAGGCCTACGACCCATATTTCTCGAGATTTCTAGAACCGCCATAGGAAAACAATGGGGAAAACAAAACCTCCGTATCTCTGGTTCTAGTTGACCGATTTTGATGCAACAAAAAGCAAACTTTAACTATTTGAAGCGTAGAATACGAATTTTGAACTATTTTAAGCCCGGAACAGCGGGTTGCCCCGAAAATTCGTAACAGTATATACAAGGTGTCCCAAAAAGGTGCTAACGGGCTTTATTTCTTTATCTATTACAGATAAGTGGGCCGTGTAAATTGAAAAAGTGTTCAAAATAAGGTCGAAAATTAGACTTCGTGGAGAAAAAATTTCCTCTCGTTAAGTATACGAACCCCGTACGAAAAAAAAAATCCCAGTTTGTAAAATGTGCTCCATACACTCATCAGGTGGCATTCAAAATTTGACAATTATACTTTAAAAAGTGTCAGAGACATGAAGATAAATAGAACGCTGACTTAAACCACTTTTCCATGGCTTTCGTAGGGAAAAAAATCATGTCGAATGATCGCATTTCAAGGGTCGTACAGAAATTACGAAAAAAATATTTCTTTTTTTTTCCACTCTTGCAATAAACGTCTACATCAAAATCATGCATAGGGCAGTTTCAGTTTAGGTCACAATTCAATCCTGGTAGACAAACATTACAACCCTCCAGATAAGGTATTCGAGCAAGAGAGAAATTTCCCATTTTAGATTTGCGAATAATAATTGAGTGTTTGATAAAGACACAACTTGATAGAAATATAGAAAGTCATATTTATGCATAGCCTAATTCATATTCTTTGATAAATAATTTTTAATATACGAAACCAACGTAGGAAATTTCTCTCTTGCTCGAATACTTTTTTTGGAGAGTGTACATGAATATGAGGTTACGATTGGTCCAACCATGTTCCTGATGGACAGGCGTCACTTGAAAAGCGAGTTTTTATTGGTGGAGTCCATCAGTGGTCACGTGGTTGAAACTGCTCTATAGTCCCTGATCATCTTTCTTTAAAGATATCTCTGCGGCGGCGTTGTATGATGAGAAGCTCAAATTTGGTACATAACCTCATGAGTGTATGGGGCATATTTTACTAACTGGGAATGTTTTCGTAGGGGGGTCGTATACAAATTTAAATAGTATAACTTTTTGTAAATGAACGAGAGGATTTTTTTTCTGAATGGAGACTTATTTGTGACCTTATTTTGAACATTTTTACGCTACTCACTTATCTCTAATAGATAAAGAATTAAAGCCCGTTACCGCCTTTTTGTGGCACCCTGTATGTACTATATACATAGGAGTGTGGGAGGGGGGGGGGAATGAGATGTGGGATAGATCGTCACTTCGCTAGCTGTTTTCTTGTATCTGTTCCGATTGAAAATAAACTCTATGGTTTTTCTGCAGATCTGCATACATCACTACACAGACCAATCCTAAATGATACAAGTTCGCGCTGAATAATTGCCTGAGACCAGGGGCGTAGCCGAGGGGGGGGGGGAGGGTAGGGGGGTCATAACCCCCCATGAGGAATTTTTTGCCATACAAAATGTATATTCTTCACTACATTATCACATACACGTATATATATATATATATGAGTTGTAGTAGTCGTAAACCCCCCCCCCCATGAAAAATTTCTGGCTGCGCCCCTGCCTGAGACTATAACGTTTATCTAAAAAAAGTTGTAGATGTAATGCTAGCGCTATGAAATAGCAACGGAGTCATTATTTTTCCTATTAGTTTTCATAAAATTAGCTTCTCTTTCTCTTAATTTAAATTAAAATCAAAATTTGCAAATTTTTAAACTTTAAGGATAATTTTGGGAGTCCCCTTTTTGTTGGGGACCTTGGAGCTTGCCCCGAATGCCCTGCCGTACATCAGTCTCTGGCCACCTTCATCACGTGTACTGCATGCAGTATAACAAGTAAATTAGGTAAATTAAATTACCTATTTATTCGAACTGTTGAAAGAACGCAAATGTGGAGATTCTGTTTCATTATTATTGTGGAAAATGTGGGCGTGGGTTCGAATCCCCCTTCTGACACTATTTGTGGAAAATGATACTCCAGACATTCAAGCATAGTCTAATTATCATTTAAGGATAGTCTAGGACTAGGTTAACACAATACAAATTAGACAACTTATTTACATATCAAAAGAGAAATATTTTTAAAAAAGTGAGAGTTCTCAGAAACATCTAGCGTCACACGTCGAATTCGTCTACCTCTACATTTGCTTCGGCGCGAAAAGCAAAACGGGGATTTCCCAAGCCTCGCTGCCATGGAAGCCAATGACGCTTGCAAGTGGCGGCATCTCTTGGGGAGTCTGACATCTTTTACGATCTTGTGTACTAAGAATACGAATCATGGTCGGCATTGGTACCGGCAGGATAGAATGGCACTATATTATTATTATTATTATTATTATTATTATTATAACGACAGCTAGCTGTGCCCCGCACAGTCAGCTGTAGTCAAAAAGGGATCTCTAGATCTGTGGCACGCGATGAACGTTTCGATCGTCCGCCATCTTGCTGGTAGTTAAGTCGAGCGATGGCAACGGCTGTCCTTTTTCCAGAATTGGGAAAGGGTTGCGCCTCAAAGGGTTAACGGACCTCTGTTTAACCGGCCGCATCTGGTTTGAATATTTTTTAAATAATTTTTTTTTTCAAAAAGTACAAAAAAATTGAAAATTTCCGGACATGACCGACGACATCCTCCGTCATATCACCTAGATACACATGGAGCAAAAGCAATGAAACAAAAAAAAAAAAAAAAAAAAAAAAAAAAGGCTATGCTAAGTAGAACAACAAGGATCAGCTTCCTCCATCAATGTGATGCTTTAACCCTTTATCTACTGACGGTACTTAGAAGTACAGTTAAATTAAAATTGTAAAAGAAAAAGAAAAATCTATTTATTGTAACCATTCCTTTGAAAAAACACTACCAAATACTTCATTGAATCAGCTTACATCACGATTGCTTGTTCTAGTATGAGTAGATCGTTTTGAATAGACAGCTCTCCGCTCACTTTCTAATCATGTCTAGCCCCCTCCTCCCCCCAAAAAGACCATTAGTGAATTTCCAGACGTCTGTTTTATGATTAAAGGATTAGATTTTCTAAAAGTGTGTCAGTCAAAGTATTACTTGACTCCTTCAGATTGGTGCGTCCTATACTACTGGTACTGGTACCTATATTACTGGTTTTGTAAACAGTTAACGAGTCTTTTGAAAAAGACTCGTTAACTCTTTACAAAACCAGTAATTAAACGTATAGATTATGCTTATTAAGTTTCTCGAAATTTTTTTTTTATTGCGTTTATTAGTATTTATTATTCATTGCCGAACTATAATAACAGAAAACAAATAGATTCAGGGTGATATTCTTGGCAATTCTTAATTCAGTAGATAAAGGGTTAAAAAGAAAATGGCGAAACTATACATTAAGTTGTCGAACTTTCAGTCTTCAGCAGTAAAAAAAAAACTGATGTTTTTAAAACTTTCCTCCTAATGGTACGGTACATAAAACTTTTGTAATAAATTAAAGCATTTATTAAAACGCAATAAATTAAAGCATTTATTATAATTTAGTTCCATCACTTAAATATATTTATATATTTTCCATTCTCCGCTTTAAGCGGATTTTCGTTTAACCGTCTCGCCCCCAGTCCCATTTAGGCCGGTTAAGAGGGCGTCTACTGTACAACATGAATGCGGGTATGCCCTAGGTTAGGAAAAGTAATAACATGTAAACATGAGATTGAAATTGTTGTTCTGAGGAGAAGGAGTCTACAATTAATTTTTCAGACATTTAGTAAGGGATCGGAGATAGTTCGATTTTTTAATGACAAAGTATTTTGGGATGTAGAAATACTTTTTTTTTAACGTGGTACCTTAAAACAAATGAAAAATTTCTGGCCACGAAATTATTTCGAAAGTCTTCATTCTGTCTCAAAACAATAAGTAGGCATAAGGATGCAATGCGCCTCTTGAAATCATATAATGACCCAGGATTTGGTCATTCTTGGGGTATTCAAACACTTTTGCAAGGCTGTAAAAATGCATCTCTTTATTTATAGAATATTTTTAATGACAGGCCCCTAGACTCGCTACGCTAGCTTTTCGTATGAGGCATTCGGCCACTTACAAGTATTCGTAAAAAAGGCATAATTTCAACAAACAAAACCCAAAGGTTGGATCAGATGGAATGTTACCGAGCTACACATTGCTTGGTTCTTGCATGTTGCTTGGAACTTCAAAATTTAAACTTCGCACTATTTTTAATTATGTGAAATCCATGGAACACCTTGCGCATGAGCCAATTATGGCGAATTTTCATAATTTGGCGACTTGCGTATATAAAGTTAATAATTAGCTCTAAGAATACAGTACTTCATATGCTTTATTTGATAAAAACTACGGTACAGCTAGGATAGCTTGTCACCCATGGCAACTTTTCATTATTTGGCGATTTACACATGCTCACAAACTATAATTACTGCTCAGTACGGTTCCCGGAAAACCGTTATTCATATTTTCATATACATAATCCTTTGCAGATTGGCGTATTTATCACACCCAATTATATCATCTCGCCGCACTGGCAAATATGCAAAATGTACTATAATTGCTATAATGGCATAGTTAACGCCACCAAATATTTCTAGTGGTAGCAAAGTAGAACCGGCTTTAAAATAATTTGCATTTTAATTATTTTTCATTTTCAAGATATCGGGCTCTAACATTTTTGAACTCGCGTGTTTAGATTCATCCTGCTTGGAAAGATGCCATTTTGCGAGATCGTACCTAATGCCAAGATGGCGGTTTTAAAATTAGTTACAATTAGTTATTCTTTTTTGGAAAAACGAATAATCGCTAATTCTAAACTCCTGTTGTCTAAGCGTACTTACTATTTGAAATTGTCAACTTTGTGTAACACACTTTGAGTTATTTATTTCATATACTTTTTAATTTGACGTAAAATGGGCGTCATTCTACTTCATGTTTGTCAATTTCACGCGATTCTGCATACTTGGAATTGCTTTGTTGTAAAGGAATCAATGATTATGCCAAATCTGGTCCATTATGCTTTATTTTTTCAGTTTTTTATTAGTATCATCTAAAATAATTCGATTTTCGAAATTTAAGTCAGCTTATTGGGTTCCTCGGAATTTCCCGAATCCGCGGACACGTTTCTCGAAATTCAAATCCCATCGTTTAAGAGAAGATAGCCAAACAAGCTCTTGACTGCGGCGGCGACAGCGGCCGTTACTTTTTTTTAGAATAGAGAGATAACTTAACCATTTTAATAATTTTGGATTCCTAGGCCGAGGCTTAGGCGGTTATCAGGCTCCGAATGTTTCGGGACTAAATAAAAGTATTTTAAAGAAAAGATTATCGCATGTGACATTTAATACTCTTTATTTATTCATAAATATAAAATAATACATGGATATTCAACACAAATACTTCGACCTAAGGAATAAAGGTGAAACACACAAATATAATCACAAGTAAACATGGCAATTAAAAATAATAATAAAAACCTCGGAACACACATATACACAAAAAAAAAAGGATAAAAATGGCTACACATTTTTTACAACAAAAACGTGCACATTTCATTTGGCTTGATTCCACTGCTGACAACAGAAAGAAGTCCAAAGCACCAAAATTTGTGCTAACTGTGTCATGCAAAGTCGGGTTTAGTCGAGTCGAAGTTATGTGGGCTGCTAGGATTTAATTACATAGCTAATCGAGTGGATGCGGTATCTCAAAGCGGGAAACGTTGTCTGAGTATTAATCATCTTCACATCGTTTGTTTGTTTTTAATGATGATGAGTCCCATGCAAATTTTGACACGATTTACCATTGGCTAGGCTTAAAAAGTTAAATAGGGTGCTATTTAGTAATCGTATATGTCAAAGATTGAATAGAATTATTTTTTATTTTTCCTATTCTTCGTTTCTACTTATTGAATCTTCGAAATTGAAAAACTACTAACTTAACAATCAATGGAAATAATAGAAAGGATGTCACCCTGTTTCAGTTTTAAAATATTCGTCTATATCATTCCCTTTTATTGGTTCAATTGCAGTACTGAACGGTTTAAGGTTAGCTTTCTAATAGTCTAAGCATTAACGATATTTTGAAATGAAATTTCGCCTTTTGTTAATAAAATGATAACGATGGAAATTTCTGCTCTCCCATAGCTCGAACTTTCCCTCCCCAATGTTTTTATTTTATTTTATTTCATTTTCATTTTCCATTTTCATATTTTATTTTATTTATTTATTTATTTTGAAAGGGGGAGTGGGGGGGGGAGAGTACGGCCCTGTCCACGTCGCAAAATTGGAGGTTTCCCATAAAGCTCATTTTTGGGGTATCTTTGTATGACGGAGCTCATCAGCATGCACGCGTGTTTAAATGAACTATCAGAAATGCAAAGAGATAAGAATTATTAGAAAAGGGAAATTTTCTTCAGCTCTATCTGAATCATTTCAAGGAAGCTTCAGATAACGCCATTCGGTATAACGTACGATAATTTTTGGATTTTTTGGATGCCAGTCACGAAGAATAGATTTGATTTCTATAAAAATACTTGCGGGTGTAATAGCTCCACGAGATTTCTTTATTTTTTAGCACATCATAGCCCCGTAAAAAAATGGTCACGGTTATTTTTAATAGCACTGACATCTGCTGAAAAATGGAAGAGTGCGAAAACAGCTGGATAGATTGCCCAATGCTGAAATAAGGGCAGCCGATGCCATCGCTCGACTTAACTACCAGCAAGATGGCGGACGATCGAAACGTTCATCGCATGCCACAGATCTAGAGACCCTTTTTTGACGTCAGCTGGCTGTGCCGCACAGCCAGCTGTCGTCAAAAAAGGGTCTCTAGATGTGTGGCATGCGATGAACGTTTCGATCGTCCGCCATCTTGCTGGTAGTTAAGTCGAGCGATGGCAACGGCTGCCCTTTTTTCAGCATTGGGAAAGGGTTGCGCCTCAAAGGGTTAAAAAAATTGCCAGAAAATTTCCAAGTACTTTGGACTCTCTGCCCATAAAATACTTCGACTGTTCATTTCAACTTCGACTCGCAAAAAACCCTGGAGATGTCCATGTCATTGGAGAAGTGTTGTGAAGAAGTAGTATTGGGGGAGGGGGGGGGACATTTCTGCATTCAGGCGGAGGCGTACTTTCAGCTCACCCCTTAGAGCCTGCAGAATCCGAGGAAGAGTGCCAGCTCGTTCCTCTCGTTGCACCGGCAGTCACGCCCGCCCCGCTTGCAGGCGCACTTGGTGCACTCGTTGCAGCAGCTCTTGTGGCGGCAGTCCTCAAAGTCACGGGCGCAGTCACGTTTCCTGTAAAAATAAGGAAGAGATAAGCAGGGAGTGATAATTCGAATCGAAACACTCCATTTTGAAACATTTTTCACAGCAAGATATTTCAGGCGCGTAGCCAGATTTTTTTAAATTTTTTTTTTTTATTTATTAATTTTTTTTGCGAGGGGGGGGTAGGTCTAAAAAAAAATGGAAAAGGTAGAGTATTCACAAAAAGTGTGATTACTAACATCTAATCCACAAAATTCCAAATTTATGGACTTGGCCATGGGCGCCGGCAGCATAGGGCAAGGGGGGCGGCAATGCCCCCCCTGGATTTTAGTATGCAGTGTTTTCCCTTGCTTTTTGCTCTTTTCAACATGGTAACCATATGTTGGAGTAGTCTTTGTCCCCCCACCTGGGAAATATTCTGCCGGTGCCTATGGCGCCCACTGAATTTTTAGGGGGGGGGCAAACTTAAAAAAATTTTAAGACAGGGGCTGAATTTCACACTTGTAACAATTTCAATCCCTATTTTGAGTTGTGAAGCACTTTTGTTTACATCAGACAGCATACTAAAACTTTAGGGAGAGGTGGGGGCAAATTGCCCTATCTTGCTCTTTTTTATGGGCGCCCATGGACTGGGCCCATGCTTCCCAACCCCTGGCTACGTCCCCGCGATCGTAGACGTAGAATAGCTGTAGAGAGCTATTGTAACGCACGAATACCTCAATTTGTTTTACCCCTACGTCAAACGCTCGGCGACAGCTATTATCTCTTCTATGCCCGCCGTTGCTTCCCGGCATGGGTTTCTGAATTCTCCTGCTGCGGCCCAACGCATGCGCTGTTGCAGACTTTTCTTACGTATTTCGTGCACATATTCTTTCAATAAACATCACTAATAAATAAAGCTGATGTTTGTGCGGTATGCAAATCCGCATCGTTAAATAGTACGGCTAGAAAATTACACAAATGCGTAAAAAAAGGCAAGGAAAAAAAATCTGTGCATTTTTAAAAATCTGAAAATCCATCCCCCCTCTCTTTTTCAGTTTCCGGGTCTAAAAAATTATTCCAATAAAGTAAAAAAGATAAATAATATATATATTTTTTTTCTAAGGACGGGCCTAGGAAGGAATGGACAAAGTTATAACACCCAGGTCCAAGCCAGGAATCGAACCCGGACCCAAGGTGTGATAAAATGCTTCGTTATCCTGGGAGGCAAGATAAATAACATGAGACTTCTCTTTACTGTCAATAGCATGACATCACGAAGTTAAAATTGCGTTAGATAAATATCGTAAAAATTGCGTCATAATCAAATTAATTTCGATACGTTTTAGATTCCTTTTAATACGGAATAGCTCTTACAGATTTTCCAGATTATCTTTTAACACAAGATTAAATAAATGGACGTTAAGTATTCGTATTTAAAGGTTATTTTCTTCATAAACCACGGATATAAGAATTACTTGATTAAGAATTTCAGTGGTTATAGTCCGAGTTAGTTCTTTTAAATTTGAAACACAATCGACATCATTTCTACGTCACACATTTAAAATTGCATTAGTAGTTAAATATTAACAAGCTCAGGCGAAAACCTTAACCCCCCCCCCCTCTAATGCCCAGTATAAGAAATTCCCAATTAAAAAAATAAAAAAAAATTTTTTTTTCGTTGAAATGGTGTTCTTTTAAGTCAAATAACGTATATATATCATAAACAATTGTGAAAAAGCTATTTTTTATAAGTTTTTTTCAATGGTAGCACAATGATTTTTAAACTCTTTTACACGTCATAAATAAAACTTTTTAAAAAAAATATTATGTATCTAGTGAAAAAACATATATTTTCTAACATATAAATGGCAGTTATTAATTTTTCTTCATATAAAATATTATTAAAATAGTAAAAAAAACTTATCACCGCAAACGTGTTTTCTTTGTTAACTTTGCATGCTGCTTCTAAAATATTATTTTTCATCCATTAATGCTAGCATCTGTGAGCCCAAAACTAATACTATTATTAATTAAAGGCACAATTAATGATTTCGTGACTTCAAAGTTACATTTCGAAACATTTTTTTCTCGTAAAAATATAGCATTTAAAGGGAGGCAGCATAAACGCTACCATGGGCATCATAGGGTTAAATCATGAATTGGGAATAGCCTCCAAAATGTTTTTGATGATAGACTTTACTCTAAACTGCGAAAATAATATGATTAGCATTGCATTTTACATTTACTTTCCCGAATTTTTTTAAAACAGTTTTAGCATTTTTCAAATTTGAAAATAATTTTGACACATTTTTACTGATCGGTTTAAAATATTGCTGAAGTATCTAGAAAAATATACAAAGAAAAAACTTTTGGTTACTTTATAAAAAAACGGAAAAATCTCCGTTCGAACGATTTTTCGGAAAATTTCAAACCACTATATCCCAAAAATAGGAATCTCTGAATATATATAGCGACTACGCAAAGGATAAACTCACTCACAAATGCAAAATACAAAATTGAAATTAATTCCCCCCAGTCATGGCATTTGCAGAATCTTTCTGGATAACAGATTCCTATTTGTTGAGAATACCCCGATAAAGAACCAATCGGCTTGAAATTGTGCTCAAATATCAGTCAAATACAGAACTAAAACTATATTTAATATTTTTTTTATATTCTTATTAGTTATTCAAACAATTCTCGTTCCCGTGCGAAAAACGGGTACTTCAGAAAAAAGTATTGATCTAACTACCAATGACAGTTTAATTGAACTGATTTTGGAGAGAGTGCAAGGACAAAAGGTTATAATGATTATAGTCAAGGTGGACAATCTTGTTTTTTTTTTTTTTTTAATACTCTCATAGATGTGAGCTGAAATCTTATTAGGTTTTCACTCTTGTTGCTGCAAATTATAAAAAGTGACCCGCGGTAGGAAGTGTCTAACCTTCCAAAGAACATTTTTTTTCTTTTTCTTTCTTCATAATTTTTCTTTTTCTAATTGTCCTTTTACTCTCAATCTGATATTTATTTCTCTTTGATTTATGGGCTTTTCAGACTAATTTAGGATATTTTCCATTTTTTTAAAACTTTTAAAACACTGTTAGTGGTACTTCAGAAAATATATGCCACAGATGTTGAAATATATAGCTTGAAGGATGAATTGTCATATGGTTCACAATTATCTTAAATGCAGTAAACCACTATAATAATAGTGTTAATATTCATTATATAGTATCAGCGTTTCAAGGAATAATACCATTAAAAATATCTCAGCATCTATTTAAGAAAATCCGTTAATCTGCAATTGACATCTATTCATCAGTTTCGTATGTAATAAGTATTCACAACGCATACGGTGTTACCATTGGAAAGAAAATGCCGATGATAGATGTGATTAGACAATTGTAACGTTCTTATTTCAAATAAACACAGTTTTAATTATGCAAAAGTAAAACTTATTTTTGGAAAATCAATATAGAATTGAGCGACTTGAAGTCATTTTTAGTCTATTGCAGACGTTTTTTGAAGTTTCTAAAAGTTGTTGAAAATTGGAGGGTAGATATTTAGATTTTACCCTCTATTTATATTATTTTTCATGTATAGGATGTCCCTTTAAGTAGATATAAAACTATAAGGGAACATAGGGCTCATAGAAATAGATGGGCCCCGATCTATAGACTAGTTAATAATCAATAAAGTGTTAGTTAACTTTATTTGTCGCTTTATAGCAAATGAATATTTTCCGATAAAGTAATCATTCAAAATAAAAGTTATTTATTTTAGTTTGCTATTTTGCAAATAATAATAATAATACTGTAATAATAATAGTAGTAGTAATACAGTTATGCTAGACTGTGGCAGAAAACTTCATTAGCAATTCAAGGCTTTAAAAAAAAAAGTTATTAACTCGAACATTAAGACACGTTTTGGTCCTATATCTTTTCTAAGCAGTTTTCATTTCCAATGGAGTGCGCTGACCTCCCCAAAAAGTTCACGGGGTACCCTGCATATGTTAATTTTGAAATCCGTCGATTCAGTAGTGGGATACATGTGGACATACAACGATTTTTATAAGATTACTATGCATTCAAAGGGTGCGAGTTTATTGAACAGAGAAAAACCAAATTTGTGGTGTAATCAGGACCTCCAATAGCTATTGTTTCAAAGACGGGAAAAACTTACAAGGCGTCATTTTGGGCAAGGGAAAAAAATAACTCAATTCACAATTCGTATTTAAAAAATAATAATAAATACTGAATACCATTCGTATAATGCTGCGCCGGTATTTAGACCGACAGAGCGGCCTAAAGTTTTTTTATTGGTTAGCCATCGTCTTAAGCTATGCAAGATAAAGGAGAAGGAAGTACGCTTGATCAATTTTTTTTTTTTTTTTTAATAGTGACATAGTTTTATTCTAATTAAATTTATTATTTGTTAAATGTTATACGAGAAAAAGATTATGTTAATTCATCATACCAACCAAAAATTTAGTTTTTCAAAGATATTGAAAGTGGTCTAAAACTTTGAAAATTTAAATATTTCTGCTCAAAACTTCCGCGGCATGTTTGGGCAAGCTCCGGTATTTTTGAACAAATTAAAAAAAACTAAAAAATATCAACAATTTTTACTGAAAATTGCATAATTTCAGACATGTAAAATAGTAAGAATGATATTTAAATCTCGCTTTTGCCTATAGAACAGTACAAATAATTTCAAAATAATTTCAAATAATTTCAAAGTTATTAATATTCTAGCAACTAACGGAAATTATAACATTCAAAACTGATATTAAGGCTCATTGCTAAAGCAGTTAGCCATTGTACCGTATAGTTATGTTTGATTGCGGCATGCTTTAAGTTTACAAAACTGATAATTGAAACTTCTGAAAATGAAATTTATCTTTTTCTTTTTTACGTAGCAGCTTTAATTACTTTTCCGTTTTGTCGTGCAAACGTAATGGAGTCTGGCAGACATTGCAAAAAGCAGATTTTTTTCTTCGATATGTAATTCAACTGAAGTGAAATCATTCACATTCAGATATCCTAAAACTAGAATCTTCGCTCCTTGTATCAGTAACTAGATCATGTTATATCACTAGATCAGTAACTAGATCACGTTATATCACTAGATCAGTAACTGGATCACTAGATCATGTATGTTCAATGGTGCACCTGATTAGAGTTTAGCAGTATAGGAATTAATTCAATTAAGTTTAATATTAATAAAAAAAATGTTAGGCTGGATATAAAATTTCCTTATTAAACAATGAATAATATTTTTTTTTTTTTTTTTTTTTTAAGGGAGAGCTCTTGCTCATCCTCATCAAGCATTCGTCACTACTAAGGCCCGAATTAGTTTCCATTTTACTATGGGAGCACCCAGTGAGCGGCCAGAGTTACAGACAAGTTAACACCCAAGACAAAGCCGGAAAACGAACCCGGACCCAAGGTGTGATAGAATGGTTCTTTGGCAGCAACACCAGCTGGTCGAGAGTTAATTATAATTCTAAAGATGCAAGACTCTCAACACAAAAACTTAGCTTATAACTGTGTTAAATTTAGCTTCAAAGGCAGAGAAAAAACACATTCTTTGACGCACATGCAGTAGTGTGCATATAAAATGATAAAGTTTTGAATATTTTACATTATTGAAGCGCTCAGTAATGCTTTGTGATCTCTGTTTAAAAAATAACATTTATTTCAAGGGGAATATTTAGAACGTTCAAAGATGGCCCCAGTTCAAACGACTGCGATTTTGTGCTTATTATTTCTTTGCATTTCAGAGACATAACCGTTTTTAAATCGAGTTGGAATTAATAAAATTATTTATTAGTTGGTTTGTTAGGTTGTTATTTTATTTTTTGATTGTGATATTTTAAAACAGTACAAGAGAATCAAGTTCACCACAGTTTAATGAATAACTGCATGAGGTTTTCTGACTACATTATATTTACTCTTTAGTAATTCTAAACTTTTTAGTCAGATTTTATCACAGCAAAGGCTTCTCCTCTCCAAGTAAGTACATTGGCATTAAAATTTCGCTGTGTGTGTGTGTGTGTGTGTGTGTGTGTGTGTGTGTGTGTGTGTGTGTGTGTGTGCGTGTGTGTAACGCATACCAGCAATAACAAAATATGCTTCCCCTTACAATAACACCTTGCTCTAATGATGATGATCAGAATGCAGCCGATTCCAACACTTCTTTGTATTGCAAAAGCAATTTACAATCGAGTCAATGTCAAGGATAATTGAGTTGGAGAAATTTCTCCTGAATGAAGGCGGAAAAAAAAAGTTAAATGAACATTCTCGAGAAGTATTAAATTGAAAAACCATGCGGGCTTTATTTTATTTATTTCTGTAGTTGCTTAACGTGTTTGCTGCAGTGCCGTGAATATTTCATAAGGGAAAAAACGTAAACACTAGAATTTCTTCAATGTCAAGGACGATTAATAAAGAGTTGGGAAAAAAAAGTCATCCTGAAGAATTTCAGTAGAATTTTACATATCATACTAAATTAAAAATGTCAAGGACAATTGAGTTGGAGAAATTTCTCCTGAATGAAGGTGGAAAAAAAAGTTAAATAAATATTCTCGAGAAGTACTAAATTGAAAAAAACATGCAGGAATTATTTTATTTATTTCTGTAGTTGCTTGACGTCTTTGCTGCAGTGCCGTGAATATTTTATAAGGAAAAAAAAAGTAAGCACTAGAATTGTATATGTACTTGTATAATGACATTGTATTCAATGTCAAGGACGATTAATGAACAGTTGGAAAAAAAATAAAATTCTGTTGTTGATATTTTTATAAAATTATTCTGAGTGCCATCGCTATGTTATTAAAAACTTTTCTTTCTCCCTCTCCTTTTTTTAACAATTGCTTTTTGAAATTTCTTTATATTGTTCTTCAATTTTTTCATCATGATTGTAAATTTCACTTATGGTCTGTTTTTAGGTTATCATGGAATGGATAATAAACAAGTATATACATACGTGTATAATTTTTTGGTTAATTAAAAACTGTTATTAAACTTAATTGATCTATTGGTCTGTGTCGCTGTTTTCAGCAAATCTACGTAGAGTTACATGTTCTATCCATGCCCGCACTATTCTGATGCGTTACCTTGTATCAAATATTGCCTCAGATTTTAAATTCTAAGTCGCAACATTCTGAAATGGAATTACCAACGTAATCTGAGTAACAGCTAATAATCACATGCCAGAAAATTAAAAGAAGAAGAGCTTGAAGCTTAATTGTGGATTTACGACACAGATTATCGTACGTTCACCTGAGCATGTAAAATGGAAGACAAAAAGCTTGGACTGTTACGTGTGCCTTAGATTTTCTCTCATTGTCATTGGACATAAGTTTTGATGCTTACACGGTTCTTTTCTATTATTTGAAATTATTTGTACTGTTCTATACAATAGTGCCTAGCGTGTACACTAGTCAGTACTTACGTATTAGCCCGCCAACCATTGTCTTCCTCCAAATGGTGCGATTTTACGTCAATGACGTAGAACTATTATGCAATTACCGGTAAATTCGTCAAAGTCTTCGGTAATAAAAGGACATGCTGAGCAGATTTGACGCGTCGAAATCAGTCGTCGGGTTAACACGTAAATACTAACAAGTCTTTAAGAAAGGAACATCGATGGTTTTGCAATTTACCTGGAATTTAGACCATTACGTCTGTCATCTTCGAATATATCGTCGTCTAGAAGCGTTCGCCTCTCTTCTGGTCCCAGTCGACCTAAAAAATAGAAGGAAGAATCGAATACAGCAGGCAAATAAATTTAGTACAGTGTAACCACGAGTTAACGTTACCCGCATTTAACGTTTTCTCCCCTATAACGTAATTTTCTATTCGGGCCAAATGTTTTCTTATATCGGTAAAGTTTAAAAAAAGCTCGTTAATAACGTTACATTTAGCATATTTAACGTTAAATCATCGCGCTATGATGTTGAATCGCGGTTTCACTCTATTTCAATAGAATGTTTAGTATTTTTATGAAATATAACTACAGTGTTTCTTTAGGTTCATCTAGCAGTATTGGAAAAAAATTAATGTGGAAGACTTCTTTGTACGTCTGCTGAATTACGCACATTTTTGATGCATTTTGTTTAAACTTATTACATTTTTAATAAAACTCGGCGGCGGTTTCTCCCCGAGTTCAGTTTCAGTAGCTTCTTTTCGGTGCCAGACTTGGCGATATTTCGTCAAAAGTCGCCAAGCTTGGCAACAGTATGTGGGGTTTCGGGCATAGCCCAAAAAATAACTGTCCATAGACTTGTATTGAAAGTATTCGGGACATCACGCCAATACTGCTACTCAACATGGATTAACAGTCATTCAAAACGGATGTGGACACACTTGGAGATGCAACGCTTGCAGATGTAACGCAAAAACTTCTCAGGGTAAGTTCTGGGATCGTCAAAACCGACTAAATGCCGAAATTCTTCGCGATTACAATGCATTCTTTAGTTTGTTCAAGCGATTAAAAAAGGTTATAGCAAGACGAGTTCGTTTAAAAATTATCCAAATCAATTAAAAAATCAACAATTAATATCATAACTTAATGTCATCTCCTGTTCAAAATTAGTCTATTCTACTTTTGTCAGTTTAATTACTAATAAGTTGCTCAAGGCCAAGGCTTAATACTTATTTTTTGAACATTCTGAAGACAAAAACTAGTTGCTCCTATTTTTATAGATGTAGTACAGCGGCGTAGCCAGAAATCTTTCATGGGGGGGGGGGTAGTTTACGACTACTGCAACTCACATATATGTATACGTGGGTGTGATAATCGAATGAATAATATTCATTTTGTATGGCAAAAAATTCCTCATGGGGGGGTTGTGACCCCCCTATCCCTCTCCCTTGGCTATGTTACTGATGTAGAACAATCGTAAACGAGATAAATTATTCTGTGTTGTTAGCCAGAATTATTGCTTATAAGTCTTCAGTTCCAATTGATTTGAAGATTTAATAAAAAAAATCTACAGTTACAGTTTAGACATTTCAAATAAAACATGTTTCTTAACTTTTATCGTCAATGTATTTCTATGTAAACACAGTGTCCCAAAAACTCTGACGTAAACTTTTTGGGAGACCTACCAAACCTCTACTTTTTAGAGAAAACCTACCAAAACGCCAGATCATTAGATCGACAGTTGAGCGACGGGACCTTCAAACTTCGGCCGTCTACCATTATCAGTGGGTGAGGCCTGTGTGGACTTCTAAATTCTGGTGTCAGCGTCAGGGCCTGATTATGACCAACAGGGGTCCCGGGCATCGATGAATTTGGGGGCCCCCATCTATGATTTTTGTCTTACTTTTTCAAAAAAAAATTTTTGGTATAAAAAAGAATATCCCGGAAGAACATTTTAAAGAGGGGACCCTTTCGAACCGGAGGCCCTGGGCAAAGTCCCGATTTGCCCATGCGATAATAAGGCTCTGATCAGCGTTACATGTTTTTATTGAAAACTTTTATTTATTCACACGTTAAAAGGGAAGAAACTGAAAATTGTAATTGATAATCTGGCAACTTACTCGTTTGATCAGCAGCATCAGCGGTGACGTAGGATACAGTGACAAAGAGAACCAACACGATGAAGAATAAAACTCTCATCACTTTCTGCGAATTAAAGAATACGCCATTAACATCACGTAACAAGTAAAATATAAAGTCATAAACATGTCTCTGATAAAATTCTCTAACCCACGCTGACAGAATTTGCAGTTTGCTGATAAGTAGGGCGTCATTTTAAATAATACTTAAAAATTATCACGAATAAACAAAGTATTGAAAACACTTGTAACACAGTAAAATTGTTGACATTTCTAAACTGCATTATCATTTGATTTGTTTTTAATGAAAAAGTAAATAAGGACGCCATAATAAGGTGATAAAAAGTAATAAAGTTTAAAAGAAGGGGAAGCGATTGCAAGTAAAAAATGCAAATCTTTCTTAATTATTATTTATTTATATAGTTAGTTGAGGGGGGGAGATAAAAATACCAATAATCACCTACTTTTATCATCGTTATTAAAAATTCAAACTTAGAAATAATAATAATATACGCAGTCCTTCGCTATTTAGTACTAAAAATATGGAGCATTCATTCATTGATTTATTTAAGGTTAGGTTGCACTAGTTAAAACCAAGTAAATATTCCATATTTAATATTTTGCATATTTTAAAAATGAGTATTAGCCTTAAAATCTAATAATTTTTTTTTTCTCCCCCGGCTCTCTCGGCTCTTTAGCATTATCTAACTAGGTTTTAGAAAAATTTATTGCAAAGGCACAATGCTATTTCTATACAAAGAAATGTCAAACTGGTAACATGCCCCAACACCTAATAATTTAATTTTGTTATATTCATATCATTAAAATAATCTAAAGGTGTATAGAAATCATGAACGGCTTGTTGAATCGGCGTTATTTCTTTGCTGAAACAAAAATCAAATTTTAAACTACCATTAGCTGCGAATATGTTTACCATTTTTAACTGTGCAAATTAACAAAGCAAAACATAATTCTATCATGTTTCGTTAAAATCCTAATGTTTGGCATTTTAAAATTTAATATAAAGCAGAATAACAAAACAAAATATAATTCTACCAAGCTCCATCAAGATTCTAATATGTTTGCTATTTATAAAGTTAATGCAGTGCACACACAGATATAACAAAGCAAATAAGCTAGGTTACAGCAAATAAAACTTGTGTAGTTTTTTTTTTTTTTTTTTCTAATCACTGTCCAAAGATTCTAAAAATATTGGCAGGGGAGGAAAGCTTCCCTGATTGTTTAAAGGTGATTAAAAAATAAACCTGTACCTTTTGAAAACCCGTCACAAACTGAGAATTTTATTTATAAAAAAGTACATAGCATAGAGCGGTCGTTCTCTACTCATGGACCTAGATAAAGAAATTAGGAGGACTTTAGGAGCCCTTAACTTCTAAGATACCGGCTCCGCATCAATACCTGAAAATTAATTTTAGTACATTTTGAAATTCGCCTTCCAAAGATAGTGAACAGCACCCTCTCCCTTTTTTTTTTCACATATATTTCTTAAAAGAAAAAAAAAAGTAAAACAGTGTTATCTTTGAAATTCTTGCTTTAAAATGTAACAAATACGAATCCATTTTTCAGGCACAACAGCTTTAGGGTTAAAAGTTTATTTGTTTAAGTTTCATTGAGTAAAAAAGAACACGACATTATTTTACAGCTAACATTTCTCTGGGCATTAAGTCTTCAGCCGGGATCGTCACTAATGGATAAGCCAAAAATACAACTCGCAAACGAAACAAAAAGTGAACTTACTTGTAAGAAAAATATAAATACTTCGGAATCTTCTTTATTTTTTTAGCTCGCGGCTTTAGTTGTCGGTAGACCGTATACTGTATGGACGGTGAACGATTTTGGTCCGGTGGAGACTGAAGGCGATTTACTTCTGAACTAGCTGGTCTGAGCCGGTGTCTTTCGTCACCTGCTGTTCGGCGTGGAATATTAAAATCTGATCCGCTTGCACAATACCGAGCTCCTTAATAGCATGGCAAGAGCGGCGAAGGAAGCCTCCGAAATTTCATCATTTGTAACCCAGATTCGCATTAAAAAAAAATGATGAAAAAAATCTAAGTCCATAGGAAAGCCGCTGAGCAAGGTGGTTAGCAGCCAGCACGGATAGGATATACCCGGCATACCCTGACCTACAAAGTTATGACCCTTCCGGGTAACAGGCGTTTATAATGTTTGCATTTATTCTTTTTTGCCATCCCATCTTGGCTATGATGATGATGATGATGATGATCGTTATTTTTCCTTTTGTGGAGCATCGCGATGGGAATCATTTCGGAGGGAAAGATAAACAAATAAATAAACAGCATGATGGCTAAATGAATACTTAATGACACGCCAGGTACGTATGCCGTGATGTGGATTTGCCAGTTCTGTGATATTATTACCATCATTACAGCTGCCATTGTTTGCGGGGTGGGATTGAGGTGCAAAATAAAGAGTTTGGGGTGAAGATAAGAGACCTTGAAAAAAAAATTTTTTTTTACGATTGGAACTCGTATACAACATCAAGCGCGTATTGTCGAAGAGAAGAAACGGGTTTGCAGGACGGCTTCTTCATTGTGTTTCGATTTTTGAACGACTTTTTCCCTCCCCGGAGATATTTCTAGGTCTGAGGATGTTATAAAGTGCAAATTAAAGTTAATTAGGATTGCTTCGATTCATTTAGTATATCTGTGCCTGGGGTCGTTTAGAATTCTTGGCCAGACCACAGACTCCTCGATCTAAAATGGGGACGGAGCCAGAACAGCATTTCTGGATCATTCCCGGCAGCTGCATCGCAGGAATAAAGGGTCGGATTTTTTTTTTCTCCTTCAAATTTTCATAGATTGAATACAGTAAATTACCTCTTTACCTGCTTGTTTTCTTCATAAAAATAAGCTTATAAGAGTAAAAATAGAATTCAAATGTTGTTCAATAAGCTGTTGGTCAGCTTTTAGGCCCTTAACAGCCTCGTGAATGTAAGAGACCACTACAATAAAATTTAATCTCCCATGTAATATTGATCTATCCTTATCGAGCCCCAACTAAGCAGTTTCGTAAACAAGTAAGTATTGTTTCTAAAAAAAAAAATAAGTTTTTTTTCCCCCTCTATCTAAATTCAAAGACGTGTATACCTAGTGGGTAACAAAACATTTCCTGGGTTGTTGTCCGTATACATAAAAGTCTTTAAAAGGTTTCTTGATAAGTATTTAAAAAAGATAAAGACAGAAATAGAAAACCGATCGAGGACTGTTAATAATTGGTCTCATCATTATCACACGTGCAGAACCTAAATAAAATTCTCTGCAGAAAAAGAGATCATTGATAAAGCCACATAAGTTTGGGAGATATTTTTAGAATATACTCAATAGCAAAATGCGAGTAAACTGCAGTTATTAAAACTATTAAAATAAATAAAAACCTTTCAGAATATTCCTTTTTACTGCTTTTGCAGGTATTCATAGGTAGACTTTTCAAATATCAGTTTTTCCTTATCACGCGGAGCACTTGCGTCTCTTCAGGATAACATTTTTACAAAGGAGAAGCTGAATCCACTGACCCTTAAAGGCGCAATGTCCTCGCTGCGAGAACACTGTCGTTTTGGCTGTCGGTCTCAAAAATACTCAAGCATTAGTCAGTTTACTAAGTTTTGATTCACGAATAAATTTTGATGTCACTAAAATATTTAACGGTGATACTGTTACACAAGAAGGTTATTTTTTAGCGCACAATTTCTAATGAAAAGTATCAGTTATTCGTAGAGCTGAAGCAAACCGCATGTATTCGGTACTAAGATACGGATAATCACTCAGACTCGAAGTAACGAATTGTTACTTTTCGGTTGATATCGTTACTACTCGATCCGAAGATGTTTCGGATCGAGCAGCTTCGAACTTCGAATACAGACTGCCAGGCGAGGCGTTATTTGTTACTGGGGTTACTGGATATCGGATCGCGGTTTCAATGGGAAAATGACTTTCGAGTTTGCATTTCGGATCGACCAGGTTCGAACTTCGAACGGGAGAAAATGAATTTCGGTATTTGAGTAATAGTATGTTCCTTTCCGTTACTAGATACCGGAAGTATTATGGATTCTCGCTGTTGGGAGGGAAAAATCAGTTTCGGTATTTGAGGAGTAGTATGTTCTGGTTGCAATTCGTTTGTGCCGCGCCGAATGGAATCGTTTTGATGAGGTTTGGAAGAATCCGTATGTTTCGTTACAGTTATGGAGATGGAATAGTATCTGCTGCTCTATTGATATGGGTCGTACAATGGGGGGATACGATCCGGTGTATAGTATGTTATTATGCGCAGTTGAACTCTTTTTTTGCGGGGGGGGGAGGGGGTGTTCTTATAATTGTAGAGGAGCAATACATATAAGAGAAGCACGTTAGTAAGGGGTGCTAATTTCGGGCTTTCTAACATTTTAGTACTAAATAGTGGTGCAATCAGAATTCTTTCTTTCAGGGTGGTTCCGAAGCAGGATTGCGAACTTAACTTTTTCTTTTTTTTTTTAGCTAGAATCGAAATGAGTAATAAATAACAAATTATTTAAATACACCTTTAAAAAAAATATATTTTTATAAAGTAAACGAATTCACACATTTTTATTATTTGAAATATTATTTGGAACTAAAAAAAATATTTAGCATGGAAACCTAAACACATTTTTTAAGTAATTTTTTAAAAAATATATAAAAAATTGGGAGCTACCCGGGATTTCTATGCCCACTCCTGCGTAAGCCACTGTTATTAAAATAATTCAATAAAGTTCAGTATGTTTCTAAAATGTCGGCGTTTAGGGGGCCATCTGCCCTATTTTATGGTACATTTTATTCCATGAACTCATGGAATACGCATAGTCCGGTGCAACCATTCTTTCTGTATGAAAGGAGTGATAATTTTTGCTTAGAGAATGCTCTCATATATGCACCCACAGAAGGGGCTAACCCCTTTCATCCCAAAAGTGCAGAAATAGAACTGGAAATATCTTAAAAATAGATCATTCTCACTAAATTAAACAATTTTAATTTAAAATATGGTAATTTTTAATTTACTTCGAAAAATCGTCCAGCAAAAGAAGTTTTTGATATGAAATAAGAACTCACAAATAATAAAGATATTATGCTTGTAGAGACGCAAAGTAGTTGATATCATACTGAGATCCCCTGCCCTGTGAATTTAATATATGTGGCCCAATCCCTGGATCTCAGTATTCGAGAACCCGCTCCCAGAAAAAACACGAGTCACAAGCTTTCCTTTACACTTTTTATGATAAGAATGAACAGGTTAAACCAGCGTTCAGAATTTAAAAAAGGGGGGGGGGTTGAGAAAAAAAAAGAATGGCATATGTCTTTGGAAGATTTCTATGTGCACTCCGTAATTCGTATAATTTAGCATTGTATAAAACCATAAATGTGTATAAAAACAATCTGTAAATCAGAGAAAATAAGCTCTAAATAGAACTTTGTACAACTTCGCTAAAAAAATTCTTTTTGGTTATGTTTTGTTATGGGTTTATGTATGGGCGGCATATACCCATAACAACACTGTCCCGGATGTGTTGTTATGGGGCACATATAACACCCTATTACCGATTCTATTCGTAGTAACGAAAGTAACGAGTAACGAATACTTAGTAACGAATAGCGAACATCTAAGTAACAAATAAATACGGATTCTCATTTTGTCGTTACTTTTACAGCACTAGTTATTCGTAAAAATGGATGTCAGATTGTTTTTATGATTACTGGCATTAGTTGAACAATGTAGAATATCATGTTTTTTAGTTTTTTCTTTTTTTTAAATCTGTTCAATCAATTCTGCCATATAGAGGAAAATGATAACTGTAAGTGATCATATAGACTCTGTTCGCATAATTTTGCTGCTGAAAATTGCATCCATTGTTGTTTGGCTCCTTGGATTAGTGCGTATTGGAAAATCTGAAGTATCCCTTTCAGTTATGAATTATTCCTTGATCGGAGATTAATTCTATGTTAAAATCTCCTACTAAAACAGTCTTTCAATCACCCTCCTTCAGCAACTTTTCGAATAGAGCGTCTAATTTATCTTCATAAGAAATTCGAGGATTAGCGTATGTAACTGCAAATCTCACTTTATCTTGAATGTACGCAATGACCATTTGAACACCTTTGATCTGGCTAGTGTAGGCACGGGTAAAGTGTTTCATTAAGTTGTCCTCTATAAAAATCATAACTCCAGATGGCTTTCTCTTTTGGAAACCACTGTCTATACATTCGACCAAAGTGAATCCTGGTATTTGAAAATCGTCTGAAGCAGGGGCGTAGCCAAGGGGGGGGGGGTCATAACCCCCTCCCCATGAGGAAGTTTTTGCCATACAAAATGTATATTCTTCACTACATTATCACACACACACGTATACATATATATGAGTTGTAGTAGTCGTAATCCCCCCCCCCCACCATGAAAAATTTCTGGCTACGCCCCTGGTCTGAAGGTATAGTCCATGTTTCCTTTAGTAATATCAAATCATTCTACAGAAAACATGGATCAGCTATCATATCATCATAGTGAGCATTTAGAGATTGGATATTATGATACATGAACTGAATACCTGCATAACCAAGAAAACGGATAAGTGACCACGGCGCACCGCGTAGACAAAATCCCGTGTTTGAAATAAATAGCACCCGAGTGCTAAAAACTGCCCAAATGGCCTCCACTCTGAAAAAGTTCAGCCATTTCTATCATCAATTGATTTCAGAGGCGAAGCTAGAAATTTTTCATGGGGGGGTTACGACTACTGCAACTCACATATATGCATACATGTGTGTGATAAGGAGAGAAGAATATAAATTTGTATGGCAAAAAATTCCTCATGGGGGGGGGGTTATGACCCCCTAACCCCCCTTTGGCTACGCCCCTGATTGTTTTAATTTATCAGTCCAACCAACAATCGCGTGCCAGGGAGTTAACGAACTTTTTCGACTTATAGCTGGCTGTACAATTGATGCAATGTTTATTTTTAGACAATAACATCTGATTAGCTGCATTATTAACATCAGCGATTTTCCCTTTCCCTATAGGTTTATTATAACCACATAAATGTGGATCTGTACTAGAGATGAGTTCGGGCTCATTTTTTGAAGCCCGAGCCCGAGGACTTTTAATCGAGCCGCCGAGCCCGAGCAATATTATTTAAGTCGGAGCCCGAGCAGCCCGAAATTTCCGCTAAAGATAAATAAAAATTCAGTTACTTCATTAATACAATCCGATAAATTTTGCCGTTTGTGCAAATTCAAGACAAATATAGTTGCAAACTCTTAATGCACGTTCTAATTCTTTATATCCATGTTTATATCAAATAAATAACAATAATGTTTCAATTTTTATTAAAAATTCCGTTGAATAGTCACATCAGTGTTAAACATTCGTATGTACTTAGATATATTAGATACAGAAAAATACAAGTTATTAATCTCGTATAGTGACATTAAAAAATGTTATATTTAAAGCACGTCCAGAAAAGAGATTTTGCATAATAAATTTAAGAAATTTGCATATTTGCATAGAATTGCATAAGAATATATTATTGCATAAGAATTTAGTTGGTAGGAGCAAAATTACTTTTAAAAAATATTTTATGATAGGTTGTGAATATATACATTTAACTAAGATAGACGAGTAAATAATTAGTCCAAAATTTTGAATTGACAGCATTTTAACACACATACGCAAATGAAATAGCACAACACACCATTTAGTAAATTATGTGAAAAAGCTAGCTTTTTACCCATCAATTATTTTGTTGCAAGTCCTAGCATCACATCAGTACGTTTATTCTCCTGATGAATCGCTTTTTAAAATCCGTTTCAAGGAGTATGTTTAATAAAGGAAACATTTTTCACGAGCCCGAACGCAATCGTGAATTACAGGGCCCGAGCTGAGCCCGTCTCATCTCTAATCTGTACCCCTGTTCCTATTCCCACGCATAATTATGAGCATGGTGATAGATTTTAACATAGATTTTAAGTTTGAACTCATAAAATTAATGGTACTGAACACCAATCTTTCGCATTTATCGTCCTAAGCGATATTTTCTCTCATCTCAGGCAGAATGAAGGTCTGGAGGTATTCAAAAATTTGAAAGCCTCGCAAATTTCTTCAGTAAATGGCGACTGTAAAGGACTATTTGTTCTAGGATACGTTAATGATTCTCCATGCCACAAGGTAATTGATACAGGAACTAATGTTAAGTCACATCAATATAGAAGACTAACAGTCTACCCAGTTAGTCATCTATATTGATGTGAAAGTGCTTACGGTTAAAGCGTTGAAAGAAAGAAAACCAGAGCCAGTACGATATTTCAAGATTTGGCGCATAGAAAAACTGTTAAGACCTATGTTTATTCTTCTATAACGGTCCCCCCCCAAAAAAGGATTTCTTTTTAACGACGTCGTATGTGTTTATTGTATTAAGGCAAAGCTACGCAAACGCTATCTGCTGAAAGTGGGGTGCTGTGGTTGGACGACTTTTTAAGGAATTCTAACGTGTGTTCACTTGCCTCCGGAGAAAACTGACCAAAACTGCAGATAGTTAGATAGACAGCCGCTTGTTAGGACAGAATGCTGGACCTTCACACTTCACCTTTTAGCACGTTCAGTGTCTTATCCAATCGGACATGGTGGGACATCGCAACGTTGTCGTAGCTATTAACCTTGTTCTTAATGTAATAAATCTCAAATCCAAAAAATTCTAAGAGGGATACTATTCCATGCAGTGGTTCACAATTTTTTAACATTACGTCCCCCCACCCCAACAAAGGATAACTTGGAGTGATGCCCCCCTCCCTGACATTCCTTAGTAAAAATAAGGGTTTTTTTTTTTCCTTCCACAATGAGCATTTAGTCACCTTTTCGACAAAGTTATGTAATCGGTAAAGTTTGAAGAAACATTTTAAGCGAAAATAGATATGTTTTGGAGTAAAAAATAAATAAATAAATAAATAAATAAAAAAGAAAGAAAGAAAGAAACTAGAAATTAAGCTTGCATTTGTAAAGACCTGAGCGTGAGCCCGACTAAGACATTCGGAGGCTCTAGGCCAAGCACTTTTGGGGGGCCCCTAAACGGTCATACCTTAACACATATAGTCACAGAGTACTAATTTTTATTGTGCATAAGAGGGTGGGTCCAATTCTCCCTTTGTCTCATTAATTTCAAAGTTCATAAAATTCTAATGCTCACTCAGAAGTTAGGATTCAGATGAGGTCACGTTGATGAATGACCCATGGTGGAATGCATTGGACCATAACATGATATTTCTTCTATCCCTAGACTACAGTGTAAGCAAACACGTCTGCATAGCGTTATGTGTTGTAAAACTGCATCTCTTTATTTACCGCCATTAATATTGTTTTATGTTAATTTCTTTTAAAATATTAAAATGATTCTAATCATTTCCCCCCCCCCCAAAATTCGGGGGCCCTAGGCCGAGGCCTAGTTGGCCTGTGCGGTAATCAGGGCCTGGTCAAGACTGTCTTCGGTGCTCTCGTATTAAGTTACTGAAACAAAAGTAACGGTCAATCGGAAACTCAGTTTCGATTGATGCGGCAGACGATTTTTTTTCGAACACACTGAAAAATCCAAATACGTGTTTTGAAATTCTTTTGTGTGCTTCTGCAGGAGAACTATTCATGCTGTACACACCATATTCTATAGTGTTGTATTGTCATCGATTTTTGGCATAGATGCAAAACTTTGAAGTTAATTGAACGTGTGTATATGAACATTGAATTGCAAGATTCCGTTACATGCAGGTGAAACTAATAAAAGCGTGTTAAAAAATAAGAATAAATAAGACGATTTTTTAAACATGCATTACCACATTTGCTCTTAAACTGTTTTTTCACGCCCCCCCCCCCTTCCTGCAAACGCTCTGCGCCCCCAAGAGGGGCTGGAATCGTTAAATTAGAGGGTGCATAATTGCAAATATTATACCTTAGTTGAAAATGAGCGACATGTTTCTATATTGTCGCGTACCGAGATTTTCGAATATAAAGAAGCTTATTGATCAAATTTTCAAATTTCAGTTAAGTTTTTCTCCACGAAGGACTGCTGAAAACAAAGCCAACTTTTGTTGTGTGTGCATTAATTACTGGCCCATATATGGACAAGGAACAAATAAGTGATTATTATAGCATATCCTTCATTTAAAAGGCCGCACTCTTCTCTTTCTACTATCTAAAACACATATGGTTAACCCCCGGTCCACAGGCCGGATGTGGCCCGCCACGGCTTTTGATCCGGCCCGCGGAACATTTCAAAATCCCTTAGGAAACGCATATAAAACGTTCAAAATCCCAAACAAATCTCATTTATACGGTGACTTCGGTGACATCTTAAAAGTTTGGTCTGCAACTTTCCAAAGGTTGCCCATACCTGATCTAAAATAATTAAACTTCACACGCTAAAAAGTGTTTTGTTGAATTCAACTAAACTTGTTTGGTTAAGTAGTTTGGTAGCTTTATTTTGCTGATTTAACAAAAGTTTGTTTGATTCAACCAAATTGATTTATCAAAACGCTTTGAATTTTGACAAAAAGTTTTTTTGTTTAAAAACTCTGAACGAATGAAATTTGAAATCGCTCGACAGTCAATTTACGCATGCGTCAAGGATGTGCGCAGGAGTGTACAGGAAAACCAGACCCGCCCAAAGGAGAAAATTTTAAATTCTTATTTATGGAGGAAAAGGGAAGAAATAGCTAAGGAAGAATCCGCACTGTCTGCTAATACATTTAAAAATGGATAATACCACACACATCAAACACAAAAATAAATTGGCTTTTTCCTCAGTTTGTTGTAAAATCAGACGTAAACCTAATTAGTTTATTTAATTATAAAAATTTAGATTTTTATTTTAGAGTTTTTATAAGTTTCTACATTTTAAGCTTAGAACCACTGAATATCCGTTAGACTTAGTTAAAACAATCAGAGTTACTTTTCAGCAATTTACGGGGAGACAAACTATCTAAGGATGTAAAAATGTTAATATATGTATAGGCTCAATTAAGATATTTGGGAGGGGGGGGAACGTGAATATAGACTTAGCTGGACAATACCGGCATTATGTACTTATACATATGAATACATATTTCGAAAATATTTCTGTAGTTTCAGTTTTAAAGAAGAACACACATTCTTTTTAAATCCACATCTGTTTTATGTAGGAAATAGATTAATTTGTATAGCACGCCAGAAAGAAAATCACCTGCGGTTTGGCTAGCACTCATCTTCTTTTATATTCTTTCTAAAGGAAAATACATTCATTTTTCATCACTAGCGATAAAAATGTTATTAGTTTTGCATTACATTTATCAAAGTGTTAAGTTCTGCGAGCTAAGTGATTATATATATTACTAGCATTTAAATCATTATTACTCAAGAAAATAAAAAGATCGCGTTAGAAATTTGAGGAAATAGTAAACATATTTATCTTATCACGAACACCAATGCGATTTCGGAATATCTTACCAAGTTTTTGTATGAGGAAAAAACTGACTTTTTTTAATTCTAGATTTATAAAACACTAAAATAAAATATAAATTTTGATGAATAGATAAATTATTTAGTCTTATCTCTGAACCAACTTTCAACCAACTGTTTGTGGGTTAAAAAATATAACAGTAAAATCAACAAAATAAATTATGTTAAATCAACCAGCACAACACCAGACATTTAAATCAGCCAGAACAGTTATCAAAGAAATTTTGTTAATTTAAATAAATAATTTGTTTAATTTTTACCAAATAAAAATTTAAACAAATAGTCTGATTCAATTAACAAAACATTTGGTTATTTCAACCAAATTATTTGGTTAAATTGAAAAACTATTTTGTTGAAATAACCAAATAATTCTGTTAATTCAACAAAAATTTATATATCAACGGATATTTCAACCGGATAATTTTGATGATTTAACAAATTTTTTTCTGATTCAACAAAACATTTTTTTCAGTGCAGAAATTTCTTGACTGTGGGCTGTACTCATTTCGAAATTTCGAATGCTGGCACAAGTCATTCATCTTGGAAATTATGAAAAAAAGAAAGCCTTCTTTATTTATAACTGCATAAAATGTTTCGTCGTTTGAAACAGGATTAAAACTAGAAAATTTTATAAAGTTTCACATTTTTTTAATCACTTGGCAAGTTTATGAAACATTTGCATTTGAAAATGCGCCGAAATAAAATCAAATGCAAGCAGTTTTCATTCATGAAGGAAAAAAATTTGGAGTGACTCCACTCAACTTTCCGAACACTTACGATTAAGATCATTACCAAGCATTTAAATAAATTGTAATCGATGAATACTTCAAACATATACACCAAATTGAAGCTCAATCAAATGCGCCGTTTAAACGCTAGCGCACTTTCAAGAATTTCCCGCATAGGCCGTAATGTAAAAGAAATCTTTGTCGTAACCCTGTAGAAAAACTATACACCCTGTACACATCAAAATCAATACCGGTCTTACGGTGGTGGTTTATAGCATATATACCCAATTTGAGCTCAATCGAATGAACCGTTTAAACGCTAGCGCACTTTCAAGAATTTCCCCCCCAATGGGCCATAATGTAAAAGAAATCTTTCGCGTACCCCTGTAGAAAAACTATAAGTCCTATACACACCAAAATCAATACCGGTCATGCGACGGTGGCTTATAACATATATGACCAATTTGAGCTTAATCGAATGCCCCGTTTAGGAGCTATCGTGTTCACTCACACACACACACGTCTCGTAAAAATAGCAGAAATGAATTCAAAAGTCCTCAAAATGTGTCAATGCACCAAAATTTCGAAGTCGAATTTTTTCATGATTACAATACTTTCCTTACATTGTACATGTTCGGAAAGTAAAAATGCATTTCTCAAGATTCTGCTTGTGAATATTTATCCACTCCAAATTTTGACGTCATATGCAAAATAATATAGTTAGTTATATTTTTAATTTTAATGAACAAAATGAAGTCCAAATACTACCAAGACGTCATTGGCTTAATAAGTGCATTTCAAGACAGCTCCTACGTTTTCAATGTTTCGTTCGGTTATTTATTTAAAATTTTGATTGACGCGATGACTATTAAGACGGCGATTAACTATTATCTTTGCGAAATGAGTACGAATGGAGTTTCATCGGATATAAATGATTAGAGTTGTGTGGGAAGTGGGGGGGGGGAGAATTAGCCTACTCCAGTGAACTACAAAATTTTAAAATAACAAAGAATAGTTCTAATATATTTTAAGTTCATATAATTTTTAATTCTTAAAACTATGCTTTTATGTTCTATGAACTTTACGATTAGTCTTGTTCCAGTTATTTTTAATTTTCATCCAAACAGCGCACAAAGTGCGTCCCAGATACTGAATGACACTATTTAAGGTCTCGGAAAAAACTCTTTTAGGGATTTTTTGTTTTATTTTATTTATTTATTTATTTATTCATGGACACGCTGTTTGAGTTACACCATGTATATAATAGTATACGATACTAGCTATCACGGTTAATTCTAGGAAGAACGTTTATAAAATGTAGGGCGTAAAAATGATAAAGTTTTTTTTTATATTTTTATTAGTGCAAAAGGATGCAAAAGAGTATTTTTGAAGAACAAGTTTTAAAAATTTCATGAGTTGTGGGATTACGGGCAATTTCTAAGGAGTTCTAACCCATATTTATGCTGTTTCGGAGGAAACCACGGAAAACTCCGAGTGGTTAGGTCGGCAGACGAGATCTCGTTTCTTAAAAATAAATAAATAAATAAATAAATAAAGTCACTCCACTCGACTTTCCGAAGACTTGATCTTTACTAAGCATTTAACCCTTTGAGGCGCAACCCTTTCCCAATGCTGAAAAACGGGCAGCCGTTGCCATCGCTCGACTTAACTACCAGCCAGATGGCGGACGATCGAAACGTTCATCGCGTGCCTCAGATCTAGTGACCCTTATTTGACGCCAGCTGTCTGTACGTATCGGCCAACTGTCGTCAAAAAGGGGTCTCTAGATCTGTGGCACGCGATGAACGTTTAGATCGTCCGCCATCTTACTGGTAGTTAAGTCGAGTGATGGCAACGGCTGCCCTTTTTTCAGCATTGGGCAATCTATCCAGCTGTTCTCGCATTTTTCCATTTTTCGGCAGATGTCAGTGCTGTTAAAAATAATCGTGACCATTTTTTAATGGGAAATGATGTGCTAAAAAGCAAAGGATGCTCGTGGAGCTATGCCACCCGCAACTATTTTTATAGAAATCAAATCTATTCTTCGTGACTGGCAACAGCCAAAACGTCAGAGTTTGGTGTTCCCAGAGCGGGAACACTGCACGTTAAAGGGTTAAATAAATTTAATTCAGCTCAATGCAGTGTTCAGACGGTAGTGCACTTCAAATAATTTGTGTGTATAGACTGCAATAAATAAGAAAACTTTGTTACAGCCCTGCAAACATCTGTAAGTTCTACACCCACCAAAATCTATATAGTACTGTTACTGTACATACACTGGTGAGTAAATCTTAAGCAAAAGGTGTTCTTTCTGCCATAACTCCGCGTGAAATCATCTGAGAGACATAAAATTCAGAAATAAGAAACAGAATTTTTTGTATTTAAACGATGACGAAATCAAAGTAGTGCAAAAATGAATACAATACATAAAGCATGAAGTCAAACAAAACAAATAATAATAATTAAAAAAAATTGTAAGCCAATTCCTACTTAGGTGAACAAAGAAAAATTTTATTTTAGTTAATTTTTATTTAAAAAAAAACTGTTTTAACATCACGTATCATCCACTACAAGTTTAAAAAATATGTATTTGAACTTGAGTGTATGAATAAAAAGTATTTTATTAATGATTGAAAATTTGAACAAGATATATAAATATGTAATGTTACGAATTTTCGGGGCAACCCGCTGTTCTGGGGGTTTAAAATAGCTTAAAGTTCGTATCCTACGCGTCCAATAGTTAAATTTTGCTTTTTGTTGCATCAAAATTGCTCAACTAGAGGTTTCGGTTTCCGTATTTATTAGTGTGGGGTTTCTAAGAAATCTCGAGAAATATGGGTCGTAGGCCTTCGGTAACTTCACTTTTGGGGACTTATTTCTGGCGCCAAATTGGGCGATATATTTCGCAAAAAGTCACCAAGCTTGGCGACATTTTGGTCATTTGGTGCGATTTTCCCTATGGGGCTTGTAAAGTTGCTTTTGCTGCATTAAAATCACATAATAGCCCAGTATTTCTTTTATATGACCCAATCATAATTCCCGCTTTATGTGAAATCTTCGAGAAATAGACTTTTCTGGAAACTTCTTGTAACTTCTGCGCTACCTATAAATACAAGCGTTTCAGAGGCCCCGGTTCAGTGTGAGTTCAGCACCCGTAGTGTGAATAGAGCTCTCTGAGTGAGTACGCTTGCTTTGCTCTGTGAATTGACAGTGCTATAGAAGCCGTGTTTTGGCTTGCTTTTCGAAGCTGATTTTTAAGTGCTGAGTGTAAATTCTTCATTGCTGTGTCTTAAGGGATTGTGTACGATATCCCTTGCATATTTCCACTGTATTTTGCCAGTGGAAGTGTTTTATTTTGTGTGAGAATTAAGCATTTGTGAAAGCTTCGGTACGGAGTGGACTATTATAAACGAGCTACTGGCCGTTAGTGCCTGTGAATTTTGTACAGCTTATTGTTCGACTAAGTTCTAGAAGCAATAATGTCTGTGTTCCATCCTGACAAGTGGACTCTTTTTCTAGAACTTTCTACACCAACTGGACTTTAGAACGACGAACCCAGGAAATTAGCAGAGTATTTCTGCAACAATATACAGGGAGCTGGCTGTGCCAGCACAGCCAGCTGCGTTAAAAAAGCGTCTCTAGATCTGTGGCACGCGGTGAACGGTTCGATCGTCCGCCATCTTGCTGGTAGTTAAGTCGAGCGATGGCAACGTCTGCCCTTTTTCAGCATTGGGAAAAGGTTGCGCCTCAAAGGGTTAAGACAAATAGTTCTCGTGTAGCTTTGTCCTGATCCCAAATAAAAATCAATCAATTAATGTCTTATCCATTCGGCAATTTCCGTGCCGAATGTATACGAAATGACTATAGTTACTAGAGACCAGAGAAATTTAATCGCTCTATAAAGCCGCGATTCAGTAGCTATCACACCTATACAGGGTGTCTCATAAATGTACGTTTTTTAAATAACTTTTAGGGGAGGCATATAAAAAGGATACCGAATCACACTGCTATGTGGGCTCAAAAATGTTGTTTGAGTCAGGTCTTCGAGCCGGAACTGAACCGAAAACGGAAAAAACCGTTATTTTGCTCGGAACGAAAACCGGAACCGAACCGAAAAGAAATATCGGTTTATTTCGGTTCGATATATCTTCGGTCATTTTGTTACTGTGACCAACTTATCAATATTTTCTAATTTAACGTCAACCATATAATTATTATCATTACATGTACAGTCTGTTTTCGTCTCTCAGAGCCTTCCTCCCATGTACGCACATGCGTCAGGTCAGATTCGATTTCATCAAAACAGCGCCGGGCGCAAGTTTATGTTTGTTTACACTTGAACTAGCAAAAAGTAGGACTAGTTTCTGACAGTGGCGGCCCGTGGTCCAAACTGTTAGTGCAGCCGGAAGCATATGAGTCCCCACCCCCTTTCCTCCGGACAGGAATGAACAATCTTTGTTACTGAATTCGAAAGCTGACGGATTAAGTCCTCACCGAGGAAAAAAAAAAAGAAATTACATAAAAAATGTAAGAGATCCTATTTTACTTCCATAAAAGACTTAAATTTTAACCAGTCGCTCTTATACTCAAAATTGCGTTAATCCGTGTCTGATTCGAAGTTTCCTTAGAATTTTCTTTTGTAACGATAACTTGAGAAGAAAAGAAAAAAAGAAAACGTATTTATTTTTTATAAGTCAAATCAATCCTCCTTTCTTTTAAACTTGCGAATCGGTCAGTAATGCCCTCATAAAAAGGCGTTGTTTTAATTCAGATATCCATAATTTTAAAAGCTCTTTAAAATTTCCCAGCCGGAGAAAGTGCTTACGTAGTCGTTACCATGGCAACGCTGCTGCTAGTTTTCTTATCAGCTCTCTGGGCTGAACCAAAGATTTTCCCAATTGAATTGCGGGAAGATTAAAGTGCTTTTTTTTTCTGAATGAGCGATCCGGCACAATACGTTTTTTTTATTGTTTGGTTTTTTCGGAGATTTTTTTAATTTACTGTAGGAATTCCACAATTCTAATCTGAATTTAGGAAAATTAGTAGAATAAATTATTTTAAAGTATGTGCTGATAATTTCAAGTGCAGCCCGGCTGTACTTGCTGTATCCCACGAGCCGCCACTGGTTTCTGAGATTCCGAATTGAAATAAAATAAAATGGGAAACATCATAAAAAAAAAAACCAGGACGCCAAAATAGAGCTTCAAAAAGCACTCTCAACCTATCACCCCTTTTCCGAGTAGAATCGTCATAGAGCAAGAGCCAGCGACCGCCAGACCTTCGTCATAGTATAAAAGCTGGAACTTTCTCTGCGCATACCCCCCCAACAGAGGTAGGAACAATCGGCCACTCTAAAGTTTGGATGATCGTGGCTTTGGCAGGTAACAGGTGGCAAAGGTGTATAGAATTGCAGAATATTTTCGTCATTTCATAAAGCTTAATTTTTTTATATGTTCTTCTTCGCAGTACTAGAAATCACTTTATCCCTTGCCAGACACTTTTCCATCGTGGCAAACCCCCGCCAGACAACCTCAAAGTCATGGAAAACGTCATTCTATTACGAGCGCGCTGCGGCATCGTAAGAAAGTTCAGAAGTAGCTGTATAAAATGTGCTTGGCACTCTGTGACAGCTTGACGTACTTCGTCGCGGGAGTTTACGAACACAACAGTTTTCCATGACTTTGAGATTGTCTGGCGGGGGTTTGCCACGATGGAAAAGTGTCTGGCAAGGGATAAAGTGATTTCTAGTATTGCGAAGAAGAACATATGAAAAAATTAAGATTTATGAAATGACGGAAATATTCTGCAATTTTATACACCTTTGCCACCTGTTACCTGCCAAAGCCACGACCATCCAAACTTTAGAGTGGCCGATTGTTCCTACCTCTGTGGGGAGTATGCGCAGAAAATGTTTCAGCTTTTATACTATGACGAAGGTCTGGCGGTCGCTGACTCTTACACTATCATGTTGGCTGTCGCTCTGCTTTACCAAAACGGGCAGTACATTGCTTCTCGATTCCCTGTTTTAATGTTCACTAGTACTTTTGTTTCAGTTTCGCATGAAACTACTTGTAGAAGGTAGATTTAATTCAGTTGAATGAACTAGAAGTATAGATCATTTTTCAAGAAAAATATCAGACTGATAATGGATAACACAGCTGTTCTCTGCTCGCCACTCGCATCATACATTCTGGTTAATTGAATCAATTTAAATAGAGTATACCAATAAAAAAAAAAGGATAAATTCTAAATTTTGATAGAATTACACTTTTCTTTTATGATAGAATTATATATTTAGTACACAAATAAGAATATACATGAAATAAAATTATTCATTCGGAACTGAACCGAAACCCGTTATTTTTGGCGGAACGAAAACCGGAACTCAACCGATCAATATTTTTTAGTTGAACAGGAACCAAAAACAACAACAAAAAAAAGAGTATGCGTGTAATCTTTACGCGCGGTTGAAGTATAACTTCTTTGACGTTTACGACACATATCACTGAAATGATTAAACTTAAAATAAATATCATATTATAATTTAATTATATTTATTATTCATGTACTTTACAAAGATTATATAAATGTTATATTCATATTATTCATTGGAAATAGGTACTTGAATGTCATCATAATTTTTTATGTATGAAATGATAGGTTTGTGGTAACTATGATGTGAAACATAAATTTCACTCTCTAAATTTGCTAATTTTTTTGAAAATACAACATCTATCGTTGTACCGAAACGCGTTGCTGTTTGAAGTCGAGAAGTGTTCCTGGTTAGATCAAATTTTTCTTTTAAAAAATCAGCTAACGGCTGAGATTCTTGAGAGCGAAAATTAACATTAAAATCTCCTGTAAGAATCATCGGTAATGCATGATAATTACTCAGAATCCAGGAAGTGTCCATGTTGTAGTATTATTCTTTAACTGTTTTCTTATACCATTGTTCCGTCTGGAGATTGGGTTTGAATGGGGGGAATGTCCATAGTCTAGTATTATACTTTGTTCTTCAACTGATGTTTTCCTCTGTTTGTTGGGTTTGAACGCAGGTAGAGTAATTTTTTTTTTTGTGTTTTTTTATCACAGTATTCTTAAGCGTTGATTTCGTCTGCTGGTAGGTTTCGAATTATTATTCTGTATCCGTATTTTTAAACTGCAGGTTCTGTCTATTATTTGGGATTGATTGCAGCCAGGGTCCGTTTCTTTGTGGTGTTCCATCCCAATGTTAAACCGTTGCTTGCTCCGTCTCCACGGAGTACCCATTTGTTATTCTTTGTTATTATACCGTTTGCAGCCAGTGTTTGTTTCTTTGTGGTGTTACCCAGACAGTACATAAGCTTAAATCAAGCTTGACATTTCCTTGAATTTGGCGTATTAATGCAAGCTTAGCTTTAGCTTGATTTAGGCTTTCAAAGTGCGCAGTGATGGCGCCATCTGTGAAAGAGAATGGACATTAATTGTCTACCGTCCTCAAATTTGCTGAAAGTTCGTAAAAGATGTGTTTTATTTTATTACCAGTGCCATATTATCGGCAGGGCAAACGGGGTAACTGTCCAGGGCCTACAGATTTTAGGGCCTAAAAATCTTACACCTTAACACTTTTGTAGTTTTAAAATAAAATTACAAAGCATAAAAAAAAATCAGAAGTTAAATAATTTTTTTAATTATAAAGTATGAACAATGAAAATAATTCAAATTTACATTTGTATAAATTAATTTAAACTTATTTTTAATTCTTCGAAATGCTCTATATCGATATACCATACCAATATGTAGGAAAATAACTGACCACATTTGTAAAGAGAATTTTTAGCGTTAAAAAATAGCAAAATTATTCAATTATTTGTTATTTTAAGAAATATTTACAAAAATGACTAAAGTGTTTGTATTCCATACATGTTAGCAACTGTGACATAGCATTTCGAAGTAACGTTTAACTATCTGTTTCTTTGATTTCAGATTACTTAACATAAAATTTGTGTTAAGTAAGTAAACCCATTCTATATTTCCAAATCTGGAAATTCTTCAAAATAAAATACAATTATACTACGAAATTGATTTCAAAATCAGTCGTTTGTCTCGATTTTGGCCAGCAGTATTGCTCATGAGTGTTGCGGTACTGAAAGTTTTAAAACGTGTGCTGCTCTTAAGTTTATATTATGTTTATTTCCCTATTAGTAGAGTCTCTAAATCACACATGACATTATTTTAATTTTGATGCATCCCATGGAAAAATAAAAGAAACAAATAACGCATCGCCCACTTATCAATCTGGGGCGAGAAAACGGCGTGATAAGTGACTTCAAACTTTAGTCATATATATGCGTGAAGCTTAGTAGCCGAACGGATAGCGAGCTCGACTCCCAACCGAAAGGTCCCGCGTTCTGTTCCAGCCACGAACACTCGATGGAAACAAATTAAATTGAAATATCAGCGTAGAGGGGGAAATGCGTGGCAAAGTAAAATATGTGGGGCGAGTTCGCCGACCGGCGCCCCGTGTATTTAGGAAATTTTTTTTAGGGAAAACTTATTAAGCTTGAAATGTCAAGCTTAATGCAAGCTGGGCAAGTGTAAACTAGAACACTTGATTCAAGCTTGCATTAAGCTTACACGCTTGAAATTTTCAAGCTTAATTCAAGCTTATTGACTTGATAAATCAAGCTTGCTGCAAGTTTGCTGTGCTGTCTGGGTGCATACCCGTATTCTTTAACCCCTTTGTATATATATCATTATAAATATACTAGCTGAAGTACCCGTCGTTGACAGGTTAGTACTGAATGCAAATTTCCAAAAAGCAAGAACTTTCGTCAGCATTGCAGGAGTACACAGAATGGATGTAGTATGTTGCCAAAGTAAAAAAGCAAAGTTATAATTTTTATGTATTGTTAAAATATTACAGGTTAGAGAGTAACTAAGTAATATCATTTCATTCGCTTTAGTCGTAATTATGTGATGCGCGAACGAATATTTACGCATATTGAAATAATTTTCGCAAAATCTCAAAATCTAATCAATATTTTTGAAAAATTGAAAGCCTAGAATTTAAGTTGAGTGACAACCTGTCATGTCACCAAATTTCGTTTCATTCCCTGCAGTCTTTATTTCGTGATGCTGGAACAAAATTTCAGCATTTTAAAACGATTTTCACAAAATCTCAAAATGTAATAAAATATTTTAAAAATTCAACGCCTATAAATTAAGATTAGCAACTAACTATCATATCACCAAATTTCGTATCATTCGTATTAGTCGTTATTACGTGATGCTTGAAGAAATATAAACGTATTTTGAGAGAATTTTCACAAAATCTCAAAATCTAATAAAAATGTTTAAAAAATTGGACACCTATACTTTATGTTGAGCAACAACCTATCATGTGACCAAATTTCATATCATTCGCTTTAGTCGTTATTACGTAATGCGTGAACAAAGATTCACTCAGTTTTAAACGATTTTCGCAAAATCTCGAAATCTGATCGCTTTTTTTAATTAGATGCTTATAGATTAAGGTGAGTGACCACCTATCATTTCATCAAATACCATTTCTTCACCTTTGCAGTTACTACGTGATGTCCGAACACAAATTTACGCAGTTTGAAACAATTTTCGCAAAATCTCAAAATCTAATCAAGATTTTTTTAAAATTCGAGGACAATGTTTTAAGTTGAGTGACCACCTATCATGATACCAAATTTCATTTCAATCGCTTCAGTCGTTTTTACTTGATGTTTGAACACAAATTTACGCAGTTTGAAACGATTTTCGCGAAATCTGAAAATCTAATCAAGATTTTAAAAAAATACGCTGCCTAATGTATTAGTTGAGTGACAACCAATCATGATACCGAATTTCATTTCAATTGCTTCAGTCGTTTACACGTGATCCTCGAAAACAAATTTACGCAGTTTGAAAGAATTTTCCCAAAACCTCAAAATCTAATCAAGATTTTTTATAAATTCGACGCCTATATTTTAAGTTGAGTGACCACCTATCATGACACCGCCTCGAACAGTGTTCTTAAACGAAAATTTCCCTCTGCTGTTTAGGTTCGCTTGCAGTCACTGTCCCTTTAATTGTGGTGTCCCGTCCCCCTTGTTCTGTCTGGAAGTTGGGTTAGAATCCCGGAAAAGTGTTCTCAAACTGACGTTTCCATCTAATGTTTCTGTTCCGGTTCGATTGCAGGCAGGTTCCATTTCTTTGGGACTTTCCAAAACCAGGTATTGTATATTATTCATCTAAAAATAAGGATTATCGAGAACCTCCTGTTAGGTTGGGATTACATGAAAAATATTATGTTGGATGTACCTTCAAAACGCTTATTGACAAGGACGTATTTAGGGGGGAGGTCCAGGGGGTCCGGACCGTCCCCCAAAAATTTGGATTTTTGCTACTAAAATGGTAATGATATAGTATTTTTGTGTGAAATTCTGCCTTTTTTACTGTTTGCACCCCCCCCCCACAAATGTTTTTTTTGGATATGTGCCTGCTTATTGATATATCTTCTTATAAATAAAAATGAAATTCTGTTTGTTTGTTTGTTTGTTTGTTTGTTTATTTGTTTGTTTGTGGATTTGAGTTGTATACAAATCCACAAAAAAGGACCTATCAGCCTGAAATTTTGCACAGATATGTAAAATAATATAGAATAAATCATAGTCCACTTTAAAACTTTGAAAGTCCACCCGTTCCCGGAATTTAAGAGATTTTTTATGTTCTCCACGCAAAAAGCTTTCCGTAATTGTAACCCCTGTAGTGAAAAAAGTGTGAAATAAGGATCGTGGTTGCCATGTGTGGCGATTTTGCCGAATAAGATGTTTTAAATTCTCAAAGTAAAAATAAAAGAATAATAATGATTTTTTTTTGTTAGTTTATATTCGTAAGGTTATATTTTTTTTAATTATAATATCGTGTGCATGGGAAATCGGAGCAGGAATGAAATGTTTTATACGCAAAACAATAAGAATTGAAGATTTCCGAGGCTAATATGTTAAAATTTTTTAGTTTGGCGAAAAAATAAAATGGCTCAAATGCCGAGAAAGTGAGTTCTAGCGGTTTGCACAGTTTCCGGCTTGGCGAATTTACTGAGAGCTTAAGGAAACGGATTTTTGAAAACAAGTACAAAGGTTTTATTAGAATACAGCGTTAAATTTTAATGATCCCTGCGAAAATAATGCAGTTATTAAGGGATTTCAAGCGATCTATCTTCAGCATTCTCGCGATTTTGAGGAGGATTCTAACGCTTGGCGCTATTTATCGTAATTTAATCGTCTGCTATTTGGGTTATGAATACACCTGCGTATAAGTTTTTGAAATTTTCATTCAGTTGGAATTGTGCATTTTTCAGAGCAGCTTTTCTGCATCTAATGTATTAAATCCAGAAAAAAGGATGTTAGAAATATCAATTTTAATTTTGTTTAATCACACTCATGAATAATGATACACTTTCCAACTTAATGAAAGAAGGAACGAAAATAGGGAAGACCCATGGATTATAACTCTTTTTATATATAGCACTTTAGTGCGTATTTAAAAATCTGAAAGTGTCTCAGATTTTCTATGATTCTAGCGCTTGGCGCAATTTAATGAGAGGGTATTTTTAAAAACAAGCGTAGGTTATCTTATAAATAAAAATGAAATTCTGTTTGTCAATTTGTTGATTTGGGTAGTATACAATTCTACAAAAATGGACCTGTCAGCCTGAAATTTTACACAGATATGTAAAATAATATAGAATAAATGATAGTCCACTTTAAAACTTTGAAACTCCACTTAAAAACGTTTTCCTCCTGAAGGGTTCCCTTAATTTCCGTTCCCGGAATTTAAGAGATTTTTTATGTTCTCCACGCAGAAAGCTTTACGTAATATTAACCCCTGTAGTAAAAAAAGTGTGTGAAATAAGCATCTTGGTTGCCATGTGTAGCGATTTTGCCGAATAAAATGTTTTAAATTCTTAAAGTAAAAATAAAAGAATAATAATGATTTTTTTAGTTTATTTTTTTAGGTTATTTTTTTTAATTATAATATCGCGTGCGCATAAGGAATGAGAGCAGGAATGAAATGTTTTATACGCGAAACAACGAGGATCGAAGATATCCGAGACTAATATGTAATTTTTTTTAGTTTGGCGAAAAATAAAATGGCTGATAGGCCGATTTTTAGAGTGTGAGTTCTAGCGGTTTGCACAGTTTTAGGCTTTTTGGCTCAATTTACTGAGAGCTTAAGGGAATAGCATTTTTGAAAACAAGTGTATAGGTTTTCTTAGAATACAGCATTAAATTTTAACTATCCGTGCAGAAATAATGCAGTTATTAGGGCATTTCAAGCGATGTAGCTTCAGAATTCTCGCCAATTGAGTAGTACATTGATTTAACTTGGGGGAAATCCGCCAAATTTCAGAAAATTGAAATCTTCGCATTTAGTACATCGAGGTAACGATGAATAAAACATGTTATAGTTGATAATTTAAAAAATGCGGCTGTATTAAGGGATTCCACTTTTCAAATAAATGCCTGGCGGTCGAACCATTTCCCATTTTGATTGCTGCTAAGTCAATGCTTCGAATGATTCCCTGAAAAAACGCTTGCAAAATGGCGTATGCTGGCACTTTGGCGAGGCTTAGATTTGAAACTGGATTTTACTTGAGACTGGTATTTACGTATAATAAGACTGGTTATAGATAAAAATGAATGTTGGTATGTGTGTAGGAGGTTGAAAAACTCCAGCACCGTTTCACCGATCACCATGAAATTTGGTTCACCTAAGTCTTTTATCATGGAGAAGGTTTTTATGCTATCCGTTTTCCTCTAACTTTTCACTAGGTGGCGCAGCAGAACGTCGAATTCTATTCCGTTTAGCCGTTTGCTATGCGAATATCGTCCAACAAATTTCGATGAAATTTGGCACACGCGAATATTAGAACACGGAGAATATTTTTCACTATCCATTTGCTGTAACTTACCGCTAAATAGCGCTGCAACGCATCAACTTCCATACCGTTCGACCGATCGGCATAAAATTTTTTATACTTACACATTTGAGAACGAAGAATATATTCTAACTGCGTTACTTTTGATGTTACTCACCACTAGATGGCACTGCAATGCATTATTATTTTAACTCGCCACTAGATGACGCTGCAGCAGGCCAAATTTTTGACCATTCAAACGGTGGCTATGAAAATCAGTATACATAGCTATTTGAACAATGAGAATATTTTGGCGTTATCCATTTTGCTATAACTCGCCACATGACGGCGCTGTAGCAAATCATTACTTTAATTAACCACTAGATGGCCCTGCAGTGTATCACTTCTTGACTGTGCGAATAATCGCTATGAAAATAGGTATACATAGATATTTGAACACGGGGAAGAGTGGCACGATCCATTTTCCTATAACTTGACACTAGATGTCGCGTCAACACATGAACTTCAAGACTATTCAGCCGATCGTCATGAAAATTCGTATACATCGATATCTGAATGCGAAGAATATTTTTGCCGTATATGTTTTGCTAAAACTCGCCACTAGATTGTGCTACGCCGCATCGCCTTCTGCACCGTAAAAACGATTGCCTTGAAATTCAGTATGCATGATTATTGAACACAATATAACGCGATATCCATTTTGCTATATCTCTTTATTACAATAAATAGTAATCACAACAAATATTAATATCAAAAAATCCATTCATTCCCGTGCGAAGAACGGGTACTTCAGCTAGTATATAAATAAAGATTGATGTCTCTAAGATTCGGCTCTTGACTGTTTTTCTCGCTGTTTCTTTCACTAACAGCAACAGGTTCCGCGTATTTTTACACGATCAATTCGGTGAACGGCGAAAGCAGGTCGAAAAGGTAGGTTTTTCAGCGGTTCTTCTTTTTCGGGGCGCGCACGTCACTTCCTTTACTGAGCGTTACTTCCGTCAGAAAAAAAACCTGAGTTACTCCCTCGTCGCCACTAAAGAAGTTTTACTTCAAAAAGGTCTACAACATTCTAGTGGAGCACTCTGGGGGTTTTTTAATTTCGTTGGAGCGCCTTGTGAAAATTTAAGTCCTTTGAATTGTCCATTTTAGAGAAACCCGGGCCTATAGTATTCCACCGGTCAATTGGGTATCGGTGATAACCTTTTCAGTGGCGTAGCTAGAAGGGGGAAAGAATAGGCATCTAAGGGGCAATAAATTGCATATAAAACCTTCTTCATCTCATTTTGGCAAATAGGAGAAGACTTACAATTTTTAGTTGTCCCCGGGAGCTGAAAACCTTAGCTAAGCCTCTGAATCTTTCCTGTCTTAAAATTTATATTCAGCTTGAAATCATTTGACAGCAATATTTATTTTATTTTTAAAGGTGACCGAAGTAGTTAAAAGGTTGGGAATTCTGTTTTAGTGTATAAAAACAATGACCACGAATGCGTTATAATGGTATTTTTCTAGAAATATTTTCAATACTTATTATTATAAATTGAATAAGCTAAGAATTTGTTTTTTTAAGATAAAAAGACGAATAACAATAAATTAATTCAACAAAAAAATAAAAATACTGCCTCCAAGAAATACTTATTAGTTTTCTTTAGCTTGAAAAATTAAACAATAAAAATGCATTAACAAACCTACACGAAACTATTTTTCTCATCACTAAACTTTTTTAATTAATGGATATAGCTAATCGTACGATTAAAATAATAAGAACACTTTTTATTTTTTCAAGAGTTAATACCAGTGATACTCTAAGAAGGCTTTATATTCAATATTAGGGCATTTGATTTTTAGTGCTGCCATCTAAAGATTTTTTTGTTAACTATGACACTAAAATTTTAGTGCTGCCATCTACTGGCAGAGATTTTAAAACTCATTTTGTTAAGAGTGTTTGGAAAAAACAGAAACTCTTTCGACGACCTTTGCAGACAAATTAAAATAAACTAAAAAATTCAGTACTATATATCATAAGTTGTAATACATACCGTAATAAATAAAACAACGGTGCTTTTTATGAATCTTTCTGAAAGAAATTCGTTCACGTAAAAGTGCGCCGCAAAAATTTTCGTAGCACATCCTGGCAAATTTTCGATTTTTAAGAATTTTTTATGAAAATTTCATTACTAATGCAGGTTTCTCGCTTATTAATGTGTATAGTGCAGATTGTAAAGAAAAATTCTAAAAATTTTGAAATACCTGACATTATTATTATTATTTGTATTTATGTTCCAAAATTGCATGATTTTTTTCGAAATACACCGTAAATTGAGCTTATAACATATTCTTTTCAATGGCTGTCTCGTGATAAAATAACATTCAGTGAAGAGCTACATGCATAAACAGCATGAAAAACAAACATGTTCCCGACTAAACGCTTCTGGAACAGATTAAAGACTGCAATTTTCATTAAATATAATCAAGATTCTGAGACTGAATAATATAACAAATTTATGATATTATATCAATGAGAATAATTATATTAATGAGATTTATATTAATGAGAATGAATAATATAACTTGATATTGTGAGGTGTGAAACTTACGACATTAATCGAAATTCGCTAATCAAGAAATAAAAACTCTTCAACACAAATTAAAAAAAAAAAAACAACAAAAAAAAAAAAAAATCACGTGGTTCGTACCCGCCTCTTCTAAATCCACCTCCCTCGAGACTTTTTCTGTCCTCCGAACAGTGCGATGATTGAGACCCGTCCTCTACCTTCTTCAGGCCGACTAATGCTATTCTACACTGTAGTTATGCTGATCCCTGTAACCATTCCGGGAAACCACTTCAATATAAATATTTACTCCAAGAAGATTCAAAAGTTCAAAAAGATTAAGAAGCGGAAAAAGCGTAAATAACATCTACACCGTTCATACGATCCGCTTGAAAATTTTAATAATTTGTATAAAAATATACAAACCAATCTGCGCTACTTTAAAATCTGAAAATCCACCGGTTCCCTCATTTTTAAGTAATTTTTTGCAGTTTTCAGCTCTATTTTATTTACGAGAGTAAAAAAAAAAAAAATGGAATCATTTGCGTGACAAAATGATTTGTTGCAGCCAATATGACGTCATGTCCATCACGTTCATCAGACTTTGAAAGTAAGGTATGTTTCCAATTCGTTTAAAATAGTTTTCCCAAGTTTCATAGTTTAATTAATTTTTTTTCCCACAAATAAATCATAATAAGAATGGCTGTGTACACAAAACGAAATCTTTCGAATGCCAAAAGTTTCCGCGTGTTTCCAGAAGAGCATTAAATTCGATTTGGGTATATATAATAGAAATCGAATATGAAGTTATTTATTTTAGACGGACGAAGATTAAATGTATTGAGTGTAGCCATATTTTCGTCAAATGTTTTTTTCTAGCGCCCGTTGTCATTGCTTTCCTAGGTATATATATTCATATACAGTCGAATCCTATTTTAGCGAACTCTCCTTACAGCGAAAATTTCGTTATAGCGAACACCTTCGTAATCCCGAAACCAAATTACAAAGGAATTATTTCCGATTTTACGAACGACGGAATCCTTTATAACGAAGCCCTGAACGGGAGCAATATACATACTTGCACTGGATGGTATCTCTGTGGAAGCACATTACGATAGGAACATTCGTGCTTTGTTGTCATGGCGACGCTATGCATGGGCGATCTGTCTAGGATAGCGGGATGCCTTGGCCGGAAGACTTTCTCAGGGATTATACCGCTGTCGCACTTTTTGAAAATCTTCCCTACTTATTAACCCGTCAATGACGGGGTTTTTTCAGCTTGTTACGAACGTGCCCTTCTTGAATTAAAAATAAAAGAAGAATTCAGCACACTAAGGACACGTAAACACAAAAAAATTAGAAATGGGTTACTAAAACCTATAACTTTGGAGTTTTGCGGCAGAATATAAAATACACATCAATGGCGTACTTAGGTAAAGCAGTGCGCATGGCACAGACAACAAAACCATCATTTTCGCCATCATTATGCAAATTAAAAAACTCTCATAGGTTTGAGTTCTAAGGAGAATGATTCAAAATAAATATTGTGTGTTATTGACCATAACCCGTTCGATCCCATAGTTGCAGGGACGAAATCTCCCTTTCGTACCTACCGTTCTCGGCATGGGTCTTTGAATGTTCATGTGGGCGAGCGTGGGCTTTGAATGTTCATGTGGTCAATGTGGGCGAGCGCATGCGCTGGGTTTTACCAGGGGCATTTGAAGACCCATGCCTTGAAGCAACGATGGGTACAGAAGGATGAATTGCTGCCGTCGAGTCCTTGCAGTGAGCGCATGCGCTAGGTTTCACCAGGGGCATTCGAAGACCCAAGCCGGGAAGCAACGATGGGTACAGAAGGATGAATCGCGGCCTTCGAGTTCTTGCAGTGATGGTAGTGAACAGGTTTTATTTATTTATTTATTTGAGAGGAGAGGAGAGGACAGCTCGCGTCACTGAATGTGTTGCTTAGACCTACATATACGTTCTTCCCGTAATTTTCGCGTCACAATTTCGAACCGCATCAGAAGGTGGGGGCTTCTGAATATTGGCACCTCCCGGAAACTGCTAGCGACCGCCGAGAGGGCTTTCGGAACCACGGATTTCATGTGCACGTACACCGCATGTACACGGTGGTCTTTAGTGGCACGCCGGTATCGAACCCGCAACCTTCCAGTTACGAGTCCAACGCCTTAACTACTGGGCTACCACGGCCCAAGCGAACAGGTTAAATAATTATTTCGTTGTGCCAATCTCGCAATGGAAATCGAGTGCCGCCCGTGGCACGTGCCCTACCTGCCATGCATCAGATAAGCCCCACTGAAATACGTATGTCATGCCATGTAAACGGGAGCTGTATTGTGATTAAAAATACACCATCTACATTTTTTTTACATTCCAATAACACGTTTCTTGCAGAGCGATCCGTATCATAATCGGCCATTACTCCTCATTCAATTAAAAAGAGAAACGGTTCATCGAAAAATGATTCGACTCTTACAACATAAGAAGGCACTTTGCCGCGATGAAAATAAAGTTGAAGATATCCATCGGAGTCGTTTCTATTCCTCTTAAAATATACCCAAACCGTGAGCGACACGCTCGTGCTGCAATAAAAAATTTCCTTTTGCCATTCATTGACACTTGCGGGATGGACTTCACTTTATACGTGTTCTGTCGGTCTTGGAGACCTATTTATGCTGCTCGGCTATGGTTGGCAGCAGATGAAGTTGAAGGGGTGATATATTTTAAGCCCTTGAGCGTCAGAGACGTAAATTTCCTCTCATCAGTGGCGTGTTTACAGCGACGTGCCTCGTAAGCCCTTTGAAGCACAAGTGTTTTCCCATCATTCACATTTCACAAGAGCATCTGGATAGACTGCTCGACGCTGTAAAAGTGCAGCAGGTGGCCATCGATCCATTTAACTACCAGGGACATGGCGGTCGATCGAGCCATATTGTTGGTAGTTAAATGGATCGCATGGTAACCGGCTGAACTTTTCCAGCTTTGGGACCATTTAACCATATTTTTTTTGTGACTAAAAGTGAAAACGCCGAAATAGAGGTGATTTTTTCCAGCGCAAACACAGCGCGTCAAAGGGTGAATAGTGCGCCTTGCATACACATAACGGCGGGCTTTCTCTGGTGCACGTCACGATAGGGTTATACATAAAACTCCTTTAGAGTGACCATTCAAATTGGTGCATTATGCAAATGAGAAAACAATAATCTCATAGATTTAGGTTCTAAGGCAGCGGTTCTCAACCTTTTAACGTCGCGCCCCCCCCCCAACAAAGGCTAACTTACGGTCGCGCCCCCCACCCCCTCCACATTTTTCAACATACTTTCAGTTTTTTAATCTTTAAAAATGAACATTTAGTCGAATTTTCTACAAAATAATGTTATCAGTAAAGTTTGAGTGACTATTTTAAGCGAAAATGGATATATTTTTGAGTAAATATGAGATTAAATAAGATGATTTTTTAAAAACATGCAGCGCTACTTGCTCTTTGGTTTTTCTCGCGCCCCCCTTAGGGGCCGAGCCCCACAGTTTGAGAAACGCTGTTCGAAGGACCGTGATTCAAAATAAATATTTCAGTGTGCCACCCAGGTGATAGCCTGTGCCCCGCTGTAGTGGCTAAAGAAACATTCTATCACGCCTTGGTTCAATAATTAGTAATTTACTTTTCTATAATTTTAAATAGGCCTAATATGGTGTATAAAATAATTTCCGTCTGCCCTTGCCTCTGCTTATTTTACGAAGCTATTTATATAGCTTTTGTGGACGTTACTATGACAGCAAGAGGGCAAACCAGTTCCCGATTTCAATGTTTATATAATAAGCTGGAAGACGAAAGAAAAATAAAAGATATAATTTGAATTCTCCTTTTCTGATAAAATTCTGCATGATTTTTCATGCAAGAATTCATTCGTCCCTTTTATTGTGTGATACACAATACCCGTATGATTACGAATTTTCTATTTTCGAATACACGCTTGTCAAAAATACAGCTGACCGACTTAAATAACAAACTTTTTTCGCTTTTGTCCGTAAATATAGTATTTCGTCGTATTTTCTTTCTCAAAAATAAATAAACAAAACACTTAAAAAGCTCATCCAAAAACGGATTATATGTTATTGCCGTCCTACTAACCTTATTCGGAAAACAGGAAAATCGCTTTTCGGTCGTTATGTTCTTAAGAGCTGATGAGTAATTTTAAAACTCTAGTGGATTCTTTTTTTTTTTACCGCTTTAGTGAATAAAATAACAGAAACGAAGTTTTCAAGCATTTTCTTGGCATATGATAGCACGTTTAAGGTACGAGTCTATACCCTCTGGGCACTTTAAATTAATAAAATAATATTTTAATGAAAAATCCATATTTTTAATTAAAATGAAGTAGAAAACTAAAAATTGAATGTTAAATATGGAATATTGGAAAATTTTGGTGAAATTCTGGTAAAAACTTTTTATGCCACACCTCTAGTGAACAATTCTAATAAGTATTTTTTAAATAATATTTATGCAGTACACAACTAACATATTTATCGGCTGTGAACCAAAATATTTGAACAATTTCTAATAGTTATGAAAATATTTGAATTTTTATGTAAAAATTCAGCATTTTTGTTTTTTATAAAAAAAAGCATTTTTGAAAAAGATGGTCATAAAATCAGTAAATAAGCATAGAAATATTATATTCTGCTTCATAATACAGCCAGTAAATATTAAAATATCCTTTAAATTTCAAGTCAATATCTTAAATACGTTATAGGGACATTATCCGTAAAGAAAATTTGCAAAAAACAAGTACTTTTTCAGAAAACGCGTTAAAGATTTCAGTGCTATTCTTTTGGTTCGTTATTTCTTGTATAACTTAATTTCTAGTGATTGTAGGACCTAAAATAAAATGGTTATATAATCCTAATCGTGTGACCTATAAAATAAGCAAATTTAAAAAAATCGAAAATTTTCACTAAACAAGAATGTTTGGGTGGCCTCATACTTTAACTTGCATAGGTCCACCAACGGCGGAAAGGATAAGACACTGAACATTAGTAGATTACTAAAGTGTGCAGGTCCAGCGTTCTGGCCTACCGCGGGGCTGTCGATCTAACGGCCTGGAGTTGTGGGCAGTTTTCTCTAGCTGTAACGTGAGTAGGCGTGAGAATCCCTTAAAAAATCCTTCGCATAAGGCATCTCCCGCCTTTAGGTAGATAACCTTTGTCTAGCTTCGTCTTGACCCCAACAACCTACACAGCTTTTTGCTTTCTCCGTTCAAATGTAATTTAAGTCCTTTCCATAATTTTTATTTCCAGACTTTGTTGCATTTATTCCCTAATATTTAAATTACAGATGAACTTAGGAGCAAGACTTTAAAAAAGATGTGTGTACGATTGTGTGTGTGGGGGGGGTGATTTGATGTGATTTCAGTTTGTGGTTGCGGCAATGCTACACGAGGGCTATCCACCTAAAGGGTGGAGGATTCTTTAACCCTTTGAGGCGCAACCCTTTCCCAATGCTGAAGAAAGGGCAGCCGTTGCCATCGCTCGACTTAACTACCAGCAAGATGGCGTGCCACAGATCTAGAGACTGTGCCGCACTGCCAGCTGTCGTCAAAAAAGGGCCTCTAGATCTGTGGCACGCGATGAACGTTTCAATCGTCCGCCATCTTGCTGGTAGTTAAGTCGAGCGATGGCAACGGCTGCCCTTTCTTCAGCATTGGGCAATCTATCCAGCTGTTCTCGCATTCTTCCATTTTCAAGCAGATTCCAGTGTTGTTAAAAAATAATCGTGACCATTTTTGACGGGAAATGACGTGCTAAAAAGTAAAGGATTCTCGTGGAGCTATGTCACCCTCAACTATTTTTATAGAAATCAAATCTATTCTTCGTGACTGGCAACAGTCAAAACGTCAGAGTTTGGTGTTCCCAGAGCGAGATCACTGCGCGTTAAAGGGTTAAGGGGTTCTAAGGCGTAGCTCGGTACATCTGAAAAAGAAACATTCAAACCTCCATAAAGTGAGATCTACAACTGCCCGATAAGCCACCTTCACACTTCAGCCATCTACCCTGTTCAGCGACAAAAGCAAGGGGAGATGGGTCTGGAAGTTCCCAGCATGCATATTACCTTTTTTCCTTTTTGATCCTTGCATAAAAAATAGTCATGATACAAATCCTACTATATAGTTACGCTGATCCCTGACTTACTCTCTGTGACAACTCCGGGTAACCACTCCAAGATAAAACTTTTACCACCAATACTCCAAAAAGATTAAAAATTTGAGCACGAAAAGCGCAATAACATCTTCACCTTTTAGTACGATCCGCTTGAAATGTTTCTTAATTATGTATACAAATGCAGAAAACAATCTGCGCTACTTTAAAAAATCTGAAAATCCACCCGTACTCTAATATTTAAGTATTTTCCACTTTATTTTCTTTTTAAATTTAAAAAAAGATGATCATATGCGTGACAAAATTAGCTGTCGGAGGTAACAAATACGTCATACTGAAATCACGGTTATCAGACTTTTTAAGGAAAATTGCGATTCGAATTCGTTTAAAATAGTTTTTTCCAGATTACAAAGTTCTTCTTTTCACAAATAAAATGATTTTGTCTGCATGAAACATTGATGCAAGAGGGTATTTTTCCAGCGAAACGAAATCTTTCGAATACGAAAACTTTTCGCACTTTTTCAGCAGAAAATGCAATTTCGATTTTGGCACATAATAAAAACTGAATATGAAATTATTTATTTTAAATGGTCGAAGATTAAATACTGTATATGGAGTATAGTCATATTCTCGTCAAATGTTTTTTCAAGCGCCCGTTGTAGTTGCCACCCCAATGGGCGTTATCGTCTAGTAATATACAGTGAAACCTCTCCGAGCGGCCACACCTGTGTAGCGGTCACCCCACCCCTCTAAACAGCCACTGAGTGGTATCACCCATTTTATTCTTCAGGAAATTCTATGTACTCCATGCAGGCACGTATCCAAAAAAACCTTTCGGGGGGGGGGGGGTTCCAAACGGTAAAAAAAGCAGAATTCCACACAAAAATACTATATCATTACCATTTTAGTAACAAAAATTCAAATTTTGGAGGAGGGGTGTCCGGACCCCCTGGACCTCCCTCCTAAATACGTCCTTGACTCCATGCTTTAATTTTGAGCTGAAAAACTCAAGGTCAGTAGTGTGGCGAAGGTAAGCGTATTTTAAATCCTTTTAATCAATTGTAAAATGAATTTGAGGTTGATTTAAATTAACTAAACAGTTATGGTCGGGTATATAAAGTTTTTTAAAAATGAATTTTTGTGCCTTTCACGCGCTGATTCCGTCTCTGACGAGTAATTTCTCGATGTTTGTTATGGCGAGCAAGCCAAACTTTCAACACAATCGACTTTAGGGAAAACCGATGAAATTATCAAAAATTCCGAAGCGGTTACAAACGAATCCGTTAGATATCTGTTTTTAAGGTAAAAAATCTGGAGTGACTCCACTCGACTTTCCGAACACTTACGATTAAGATCATTACCAAGCATTTAAATAAATTTTAATCGATGAATAATTCAAATATATATACCAAAATGAAGCTCAATCGAATGTATCGTTTAAACGCTAGCGCACTTTCAAGAATTTCTCCCCATAGGCTATAATGTAAAAGGAATTTTTGGCGTAGCCCTGTAGAAAAACTATAAGTCCTATACACATCAAAATCGATACCGGTCTTACGATGGTTGTTTATAACATATATACCTAATTTGAGCTCAATCTAATGTACCGTTTAAACGCTAGCGCACTTTCAAGAATTTTCCCCCATAGGCCATAATGTAAAAGAAATCTTTGTCGTAGCCCTGTAGAAAAACTATAAGTCCTATACACACCAAAATCAATACCGGTCTTGCGACGGTGGTTTATAACATATATACCCAATTTGAGCTCAATCGCATGCCCCGTTCAGGAGCTATCGTGTTCACTCACATACACACAAACACACACACACACACACACACACACACACACACACATACACACATACATACATACATCTCGTAAAAATAACATAAATGAATTCAGAAGCCCTCTAAACGTGTAAATACACCAAAATCTCGAATTCGAATTTTTTCATGATTACAATACTTTCCTTACATGGTACATGTTCGGAAAGTAAAAATGAACTTGAAAAAATAGTTGTTTCAGAGAAAAGTAAAAACTTAAAACAGAGACAAATTGTATCCCTATTTCGAAAAATGTAAGAAAACATTAAATAAGTACTTTTTTCTCTTTAGATGAGTTTTAAATTTCATTTTAAATAAGGAATATGCGTCAGACTTGTTTATATTACGCATTATAGCAATCATATTATAACTGTAAATAAAACCTTTCAGAGCGGTTACACCCTCTGAGCGGCCAAATATTCTCGGTACGGTGGGGTGGCCGCTCAGAGAGGTTTCACTGTACTACAATTACTAAATGTGTAAGCATTGCGGGAATGAACGAGTTTTTGGAAAATAACTCATTAAGTAAAATCAGGACACCTTTTTTTCTCAAACTGCAAACCGCACTTGACTGCGTTTAGTGGAACATTTTTAAAAGGAACGTTATCCTTCATTTTTTTAATTAACAACCAAATCAACATCGTCATTAGTAGGTTGATGCAAATTCTATACGAGTGAATGTCGGTTGAATTAATGTTTGTATTTCTTCTTATAATTTTAAGAAGATTATGACCCACATTCGGCAGTTTCGGTTCAAATAGGGCAAAGTTTCGTAAAATAATAATAATAATAAAGAAAGATAAATCATGGCAAACGCATCGATTATAAAACACTTTCCAACGCAACCGTCTTTCTTCCGCCAAATTTGGCGATGCATCGTCGTCAAGCTTGGCGAGATTTTCGGGATGACCTCAAAACTAGCTGTGTATCCCTTGTAACTTTGCGAGGCACTGTAAAAGAGCTTTAAATGCTATTTACATCGTTTAAATGAAGAGTAAGCTGATATAATCACTTATATATTTACTGAATTGTGCTTGAAATGGATGAATGTCTCTCAACTGCCATAGACCGTAATGAATTGGAATTCTTTCGAATGCTCCTGAAGAAATATAAATGATGTAGATGTTACCGTTAAAGTATATAATGCAGTTATTTCATAGAATACCTAGTTATTCCATGAAATAACTGATCGTGTCCGTTAAAGTGTGTAATATGTTAATAATTTGACACTTTAACTATTTATTCTATGAAATAACTAGGTATTCTATAAATTAACTAATGAGAGACAGTTAAAGTGTAAAATAAACAATTTATCTAAAATGAAATAATGACAATTATTTCATTTTAGATAACACGCTAAACAAGTTCTCTCCCTATGGCCTGGAATAGTTCATAAATGCAGTAAGGGTGGAAGGTAAATGTATTTGTCGTTGACATTTTGAGAGTATGGCGAAAAAGTATTCTCGTTGTTTTATGCTTTGGTATTTTTGCCGTCCTTCAAAAATTATTTTTATTTGAATTCGAAACTAACGTTTTTTTCCCCGCTACTTTCCATATTGTTAAACGGAACGTAAATGTACCTTATACTAAAAAGCGAGATATATGACACTTTAACGGGCTGCAGATCGTTATTCTATGAAATAACTAGTTAAACCATGAAATACAAGAGAATTTTACACTTTAACGGATAGGGATGGACGCAAGACGACTTTTTGCGAGACGAGACAGAGATTTACAGCTATTTTGCGAGACGAGACAAGCATTTTTAACATTATGATATAGGGATTTTTGCGAGACGAGACAAAGCTTTTCGGCTGTTTTGCGAGACGCGAGACGCCAATTTTTCGTCTCGCGTCCATCCCTATTAACGGACACGATCAGTTATTTCATGGAATAACTAGGTATTCTATAAAATAACGGATTTCATACTTTAACGGTAACATAGACACTATTTTCGATGGAGAGTATTTTGTAATCCTTAATAGCATACATAAATTTTGTTTTGTTTGAAATAACCTAATATTTCTATCAGCTTTTTAAAGAAAGATTACGCACAAAGCATAGTGTATTGGACTTTTTTTTTTTTTTGAGTGATCCTGTATAAGAGCTGTAAATACTGCATATACTGTTTTCGATTGAGAGTTTTATTTTGCAATCCTCAATAACGTATATCCATTTTTTTGTTGTTGTTTAAAATAGCAGAATATCTCTAAAACACGCTTTAAAGAATGACCGCCCGTAAAACGTAATCTTTTGGAATTCTTTTGGGTGCTCCTGTAAACGCCACATACACTCTTTTCAGTAGGATACGTGACACAGTGGTACACAGGAATAATACATTCAATTTCGTAGTAAGTGATGATTATTTACGGCAGTTAGAGCACGGACGGTCGGATGGACTGACAAATAGACAAACCGAAATCATAAACAGTTTTAGACCTTGTTGGAAACTGTTAAAATGACGATATAATTAAAACAGGCAGAATGCATGCATTATAAAACACTTTCCATTCGAACTGAGCTGTACACTGAGTCATTGCAGAAGCATTCAAACATCCATCGTTGACGTACGTAACGATGGCAACGTAAAAACGATTTTTAATTAATAATTAAAAAAGTAGTTAAAAATCTAAAATTCTAAGTAGCCTGTAGCCGTCTCCAGGGTCCCATCTTTCTCTATACCAAAATTCATCACAATCGATTCAGTGGTTTAGGCGTGAAAGCGTAATAAACAAACAAACTCATTTTCGCATTTATAATATTAGTTAGGATTTATTTATTTATAATATTTTTTGAGAGGTTGTACACTTTTAATAAAAAAAATAACTGCAAAATGATCTTTCGTTCATGATCTTGTCATTCTGCAGCACTGAACTAAAAGGGTTTTAGTTCATATGACCATTTTTTTTTTCAATTATGCCTCAGACGAATTATGTAAATTCAAAAGACGAGAGGCTTTTAAGAAATTACCTGACCGTGTTATTCAGAGAACGGCATAATAATAATTTCCTATTTTGTTTATACAAGTCTCAGGAGAGTGGTTCTTTAGAAAACCTTTTGTGTATTTAATCTCCGTTCTAAACTTCCTTGTGCGCAGCTTTTAAATGCACTTATTCTAATGGAACAGCGTTGCATAAAGTAACGCAATTCAGGGTTTCAAAAATAATTCTATAGAAAACGCTTGTCTCTTTAGCACGATCTTTTGTTGAGCATCGAGAAGCAGCGACCATAGAGCTCAGGTGAACCAGAGATTACGTGCCTAAGACGGTGTTTGGATTTTTACATTTCCGTTAGCGTGTTTTCAGTAGCGACACCTTCATTTGTGCACGTGAGCACGTGAACCCCCAGAGGAAAAACCATAAAATAAACACATTAACAAATTATTATTTTTTTTAATGTTAAATACACTTCTAGTTTTTTCTTACTTTAAAACATTTACAGCAAATGAGATGCTCAACAAGAGTTTTACTCTCACCCCCCACTATTATTAAAAACGCTTAATATAGCTGACGCACCGCATTGTAGGTTACTACAGCACTACAGTATTTATTTCCTAGCTCGCACGTGCGACCGGCGTAATGGATTTCTAAATTTCTCCCTGAGAACAGAAGCGGAGAGAGTTGCGGGAGAAGTAGGGCGCTACTGATATCACCCCGTTCGCACATTTTCAGTGTACTCATGGACCATTTTTTTTTTTTTTTTTTTTCGGTTATCTCTTCCGGATTCTCCCTTGGTTGTTATGTTCGATTAGTTAATCCATTTTTTTTTTCATTTACTTATTATTTTCTTTGTTTTTATCATTTTTCACAAACTAGTGTAAATAATTAAGATGAGAGTAAAATAAGTGTTTCGGAGCTAAAGGAATTACATTTTTCAATATTATGATTTGAAAAAAAATTGAAATAAAATTTTTCAAGACAATATATTTGCAAAAGTTTTCTTGGTGACGAAATGTAATACCAAAATTACTTTTTTTTTTTTTTTTTTTTCAGCTGTATGCATTGTTTTTCTTTGACTGCTGGAAACGCAAATGTATTTTAATTCGCAAGGTGCGCCGTACATGCATGTTCAGTTTTCGAAATTTATTTTGTGAACCTCCATTTAAATAAACCAAGAGCCGCCGCAGCGTGTTTTTCTTCTAGAACGTGGGGCAACGGCTCCTTAATGGCAGTAATTTAACTGGAAGCCGCCTAGGTGATGTAGTGGCTAGCACGCTCTACCACCATCCTTTGGTTCCGGGTTCGAATCCTGCCATGGGCATGGATGTTTGTGTTTGTCCGATTATTGTCCTGCAAAAATATTAAAGAACTTGTGATTTGGGGCAACTGAGACAAAGGCTTTGAAAAAGAGCCATGAATATCGATGGACTCTCTGTAACTTGAAAAAACATGTCCCCTGAACGCACTACCCTCCCCTCTCACAAAAAATTTTAATTTTTTTGTACATTTATTGTATATAACATTACTTACAGAATATATATGAATACAGGGTATCCCAAAGGACTCGTAACGCCCTTACATTCGTTATTTTTCAAAGATAAGTGTGCAATGTAAATTGAGAAAATGTTCAAAATAACGTGGAAAAAAAAAACAACAACAAAAAAAAAAAAGAAAAACACGTAATTCCTTAAACGCATAGTGATGCATATCTGCATCGTCTGTTTAAAATACTTTCACTGCCGGATTAGAGTACGAGGCAAACTTCCTACGTCAATTACACATATAAAATAGAGTTGTTAATAAATTACTCATGTTGTGCGTAGACGGCGAAATATATCAATTTCACTTATTTCTTTCAAACTGCGTGTTTTTTGAAATATTAATTAGTGTTTCAAAAAAAAAGAGATAGAAAATTTTTGCTTGATCGGCAGTGAAATGCCGACTGTGCCCGGCACAGCCAGCTGTCGTCAAAAAAGAGGTCTCTAGGTCTGTGGCACGCGATGAACGTTTCGATCGTCCGCCATCTTGCTGGTAGTTAAGTCGAGTGATGGCAACGGCTGCCCTTTTTTCAGCATTGGGAAAGGGTTGCGCCTCAAAGGGTTAACAAGTCAGGATGTGAAACTATAAAAGTGTTAATTGACGTCAAAGTTAGGTACTGCTCGATTACAAGCAGTAACCCCGAAGCACAGAGTATTTTATCCACTCTCCGTTTCTAACCTGTCGGCGGTAATATATCCATCTTTCTTTTGTTCTCCGAATGTTCTGTTTGACCTTATAAACAAACTGAATGATCGGTTGCCGATTTTACAGACAAAGAACAAACAAGCAAATAAAAAAAGAACGCGAGAGAAGTTAAGAACCACATCATCGGCAAAGGTCGCACGATAGAAGTTACGCATGAATTCGCATTCAAGTTATAGATAGAATCCTTGATTGTGGAACACATGATGTTCCACATTTTGCCTTGCGGCTCATTCTGGTTCATCTCTCTACCTACATACACGCCAGCACTAACGACTTCTATTGTTTTCGGTCGCAGTTAATGACGAATTAAAAAGAATTTCGGATCAAAATCAAGTGGATGTGCAAGCTGATTAGCAAAATGTGGCCTCGGCATCCAAATGCAATCCAAGTGGTGTGTGTCGAGCCAGCATTGTTTTAATACCGTAGCTCTAAAGATGCACTTGGCGCATTCGTATCCAAATTAGGTCTCCCGTAAGGTTCGACAAGAAGTAAAATAGTTGCAGCCTGTTGACACGGAAGGTGAGGCTGAGAGATCTTTTTCTGAGATGACTTCGGACCCCCTAACCCCCCCCCCCCCCACACACACACACACATACGCACACATACTTGGAAAAACTCTGCTTACGTTATTGAACTAAAGGATAATGACGTACTTACGGCCGAACTCACCAAACACTTGACAAAGCTGATTAAATCGAACTCGCGGATTAAAGACATCGGTAAGATATCTTACCGATGACTATAACACGCATTTCAGGATTAATCCGCGAGTCAAATGTTTGGTGAATAAGGCCGTTAGGTTTCTATGTGCAAGATAGTAGGTTAGGATGAAAAATAACAAATAGCACTGTTTTCGGAAATAGAATTTCTCAATGTGGCGAGTAAGCAAAAGGCGTCAAGTAGAAAGGTTAGCTCTGTTCTAACTTTTAAGGAACATTAAAAAAAAAAAAAACCAGCTGTGCCATATAAGTTAACTACCAGCTAGTTAACTTCAGTCAATTGCGTAAAAAAAAAGTTCTTAGGCTCTGTCAATCGACTGGTGTGTTGATTGACGGACATGTTGCTGGTACTTAAATCGAGCAATGGCTGCGCTTTTTCAGCGTTGGGTCCGATTAGCCTTAACTTTTCGTGACTAACAGGGAAAACGCTGCATTAACCAGGTTTTACGGCCCGGCCACGGCTCATTAAATGGTTAAAAACTTCTGGATGGTTATCCCCTATGAAATGTTACAGGAAGAAACTAGTAGTTATACTAGTCATGTCACATTTTGCGTGACACATATTATAAAATGACACCCGCAGCTTAAAAGTAACATCATGTTTAAAATAAGTCATTGGACCTGTTTTTTCAATTAATCCAGGAAAAAGTCCTCAAAATTATTCAACAACCACTAAGAAGGTTGAATATTTTTGAGCTTTTTGACTCTATGAATAGAAAATTAGTACACATATGTAATACAAACTTTTTGGTGTTGTAACTTGTAAAAAATCTTTAGAGAAGAAATTTAGCCTACAGAAAAAAAAGTATTAACCTAGAATTCGCAGTTTTCCCCCTTCTTATGGAGCAACTGTTTCGCAAGATGCTTTGCTGTGCAGCCAATCCCTCGCGTGCAAAATTGTACAGTTTAGAACAAAATAAGATTTTTCTTTCAGTTTTTGGTTATTCATGTAAAAATAAACAGCGGGCTGACGCTGGAGATATGAGAGAAACAAATTGCTACTTTCATGCCATGATGTATTGAGCTAATGCATAGTTTTTCGAAGCTAAAACGCATCGAATTTAACGAATAGTTTGCAGATTTAGAAAGCAGAAGTTTTATGTAAAACTTTTTTTTTTCTATTAAGCCCTCTGACAATCGCATGCAGTGCCAGACACCCCCCCCCCCCAGATAGGGAGGCGATGGGCAGAGCGGGGACGCCTTTCATTTTTAGGGGGCCCCAGTGGGAGGAAGTCCGACTTAGCCTGGTGGCCCCCTCATTTTGAACCCATTCCAGAGGAGGGACCCACCCCCTGAAATCGGCACCCCCAGAGGTACCGTTTAACAACTTGGAGGACATTGGAGCCACGACGGATTTTACGTGCTCCAGCTCCCAATAGCGTACACGGTTCCACAGCAGTCGAGCCGAGAGGGGGAAGTCCCTCCCAAGCACTGGCCAAGCCGGATGCTGCTTCACTTGCCGTGTGCTTATGGGAACGGAGTTTGGCGCCCAGACTACTGCGGGACTGTGTGAGAACTAACTGCCAAGAGTTACCGGAAATCGAAAGACAGCATTGTTTGTTGAGTTTGCATTGTTAAAAATGAATTTTTCCAAAAATTTAGTTTTTACGTAATGCAGCAGTGAACACTATTTTGGTTGATCTCGATCAAAGAAAGGTTTAGGGATTGGTCGATAAGTTCAAAAAGCAGTGCGTTTTAAAATTTCATCGAGACATGGCATTGTTTCTTTTTTTTCTGCTTTTTTTACTCGTTGATGCATGTTATTTTTTTTATGCCTCTTTAATCCTCTTACGTCAAGAAGAATAGGATATTCGAAGCCGTTTAATGTCGTCAGAAAAAATATGTAATGGATTAAGGTCAAATATATTCACTTGCAAACTATTTTTAAAATTAGATCACAAAATTTTCATTTATAGTATTTTCTTTTCTTCTCACTCATGTGATTCCTTGAGCTTGAGCCCCGTGGTAGTTGCGAAATTGTCATCAACACATCACGACGCAGTTTTTCATTTATATTTTGTGGCAGTTTTAATGGATTATTTTACCGATGGAACCATGGGCGCCGGCAGAATATTTCCCGGGGGGCAAAGACTATTCCAGGGAGGGGCAAAGGCTACTCAAGGGGGGCAAAAGCTACTTCAACGTATGGTTACCATGCTGGACAGAGCAAAAAAGCAAGGGAAAACACTGCATACAAAAATCCAGGGGGGACATTGCCCCCCCTTTCCCTATGCTGCCGGCGCCCATGGATGGAACATACGTTTCAACAACCAAGGTTACTATGTAGAACTTTAATAGATACCACGATACCAGTGCCTTACTAAACTTTGGGTATCTCTTTTTTCGCATCCATGGGCGCCCATATGGCTGTTTGTAGGGAGAGGGGCAAGTCAGGGGTTCGGCACCAGAAAGATACAATATTTTAGTATTGAACCACACCTACGCTATACTGTTATGTAAATTAATAATGTAATATATATTTTTCGGGAAAGCTGAGGGAGGGACATGCCCCCTCCTTGCCCACATGTATGAGTCCCCATGTAGACATCTCTCCAATAAGCTTGGTATTTTAAAATTAAAGCGTTTAAATTGGATGTTTGTTTGTGTGATTATTGCAACGCTAGGCTAGGGCGATCGGCCAAAGATGGAGGGTGCCTTTGTAGGCACCCTCCATCTAACGTGTATTCACGTTACATCTGGAAAAAACCTACCAAAATTCCAGACCGTTAGATCGACAGCCGCACGATGGGACCCGAACCCGGGACCTTGACACTTAGGCCGTCTACCATTTTCAGTGACATAACCACTGTGCCATGATCAGGTCCTCTTTCTGCAAATAACAAGTTTTCTTTTAATTAATTGTAATATAAACTGTTCCATTTTTAAAACTCCGAAAATTACTTTACAGAAAGGAGGATGAAATTGTGTACGAGTATGTGCACCGACCCTTAAGAGGGGAGGGACGAGGCAGCTATACCACTCTTAGAGAATTAATGAAACATTTGGCGAGTTTTGTTATCTGGAAAAGTCACGCCTTATGGCACAAATGGCCGAAATGCGCCACTAATTCTTTCTTTTCTTTCTTTTTAAATAGAGACAGTGAGTGAATTAAAAGAACGATGCGCGGTCGGCGAACCTTAAAATGTGGCCGAGTGTGGCCCCGTGGCCCATCGCTCGGGGCCTCGGCGAAACGCATCTAGTTCTTATCGTGTCGGCCTACACCCCCCTTACCTCTTGATTTCTTTTACTTCTTTTAATTCCCCATCTCCGGTTATTTGTTATTTATTCATTTCCAGGCGTCGTGCCTAAAGAAAGAAGCAGTTATTTTTTTCTTTTTTCGAGCCGTGTTATTATTTTTGACCCCACGGTAATGCAAATTGGAATCAAAAGCGAAGGAGTTTAAAAAAAAAAAAGATGGCAAGACGAGATGGCCGCAGGTCTGTGGGTGGCTTGTAAAAGAAGAAAATGAAACTTCCGTGCTTCAGAACGTCTGCTGTCGGCAGATCAGTTTAACCCTTTAACGCGCAGTGTTCCCGCTCTGGGAACACCAAACTCTGACGCTTTGACTGTTGCCAGTCACGAAGAATAGATTTGATTTCTATAAAAAATAGTTGCAGGTGACATAGCTCCACGGGAGAATCCTCTACCTTTTAGCACGTCATTTCCCGTAAAAAAATGGTCACGATTATTTTTTAACAGCACTGACATCCGCTGAAAAATGGAAGAATGCGAGAACAGCAGGATCGATTGCCCAATGCTGAAAAAAAGGGCAGCCGTTGCCATCGCTCGACTTAACAACCAGCAAGATGGCGGACGATCGAAACGTGCATCGCGTGCCACAGATCTAGAGACCTCTTTTTTGACGACAGCTGGCTGTGCCGGGCACAGTCGGCTGTCGTCAAAAAAAGGGTCTCTAGATGTATGGCACGCGATGAACGTTTCAATACGTCCGCCATCTTGCTGGTAGTTAAGTCGAGCGATGGCAAGGGCTGCCCTTTTTTCAGCATTGGGAAAAGATTGCACCTCTAAGGGTTAATTCCCCATCTCCGGTTATTTATTAATTTCCAGGCATCATGCCTAAAGAAAGAAGCAGTTATTTTTTCTTTTTCCGAACCGTGTTATTATTTTTGACCCCGGTAATGCAAATTGGAGTCTAAAAGCGAATTAGTTGTAAAAAAAAGATGGCAAGACGAGATAGCTGCAGGTCTGTGGGTGGCTAATAAAAGAAGAAAATGTGACTTCCGTGTTTCAGAACGTCTGCTGTCGGCAGATCAGTTTATTGTATTACATATTTATAACTCTGAAAATAATAACGTCCTCACGTAAAGTGGTTGGTTATCCTCGAGTGTCGATCCCATTTTCACTAATGTGTGTTGAATAAGGAAATGGAATAGATTTATTTCTATTTCTGCTTATATTCTTTTCCTCGGTAGCCCGGAAGCCATAATGGGTTATGTTTTTTCTTGATTTGCGACTAGCGCTGTTTCTTACTGATCGGTAAGTGTTTATAACAACCCTAATTATCAGTGCTGGTCCCAAGGCCTGATTACTAGAGGCCCACTATAATTTTGACTCCCCCCCCCCTTCTACCCAGGGTTGGCAAAGTGGACCCAGCCCAGAAAAACCAACACGAGTTTTTCTGGGTGGGTCCACCAACAAAAACCCGCCTGGGTTTTTGCTTAAAATCATTTCTAAGTCTGCAAATCCCACCTATAGTATTTAGAAATACACTTTACCTTTTAAGCCCAAAACCTAGATGGTTTATCTTATCAACATTACATAAAAATAAGTCATATTTATGGTAATCAGATGAAGTTTACCTCAAAATATTTATTTTCTAAAATTAATTTCATTAACTGAAAGTTTTGGAACTTCTAGACAGTATGACAAAAGTGTTTTTGACAGAGGTAGATTCATGATCCTTCACAGAAAACAAGCTTTCTTTCTACTTTGAAAGAATTAAAAAATATTATTAATCATATTTCAATTACTTGTATTCATTATTGATTAAGAAATATGTAATTATATGTATATATATATAAAACTAATAATATTTTCACTTTAAGAAATATAAAGAAAAAACCCTGAAATTTTCAGTTTGAAAACATCACACAGACTACTTTTTGCTATTATACTGTTTTTATTATTCTTATTTAATTTTTTTTTATAGCAAATATGCAGTGATTATTTTAAATAAGTTTAGATACCACATTATAATGAAAATTTTCATATATCCACATTTAGAAACTGTAAAAGAAATAATGAAAATAAACTGTTGATAATCTTCTAGTAAAAAACTATGCAAAATATGATGTGTGATTAATGTCTAATGATAATCCCAATTAAAGTTAAATGGCAACAAACTAAAAATGTAGAATGAAAAATATATTTCAAATTAATTATAATTGATCTTTTTTACAGTTTACCAATCAAAATCACATTCACTTCGATTTTTGTGGTAATATTTGTAAATCTTTACTAATTTTTCACACTGCTCTGAGCCTAGTCTGTTCCGCAACTTAGACCATATGAATCCAAATGTAGAGAAAATTCTCTCAATGGAAGCAGAGCTAGATGGAACAGAATGCAGAGACTGAAAAAAACTACAAAAATCAGAATCTAATCTAACTTATTGTTCTTCTGTACCTTTTCTTTAAGAATTTCCCACCAGTTTGAAGCTGAAAATTGTGACACAATATTTTCTGAGAAAAGTGATTTAGGAAAATAGTCTATGTCTTTAATTTTAAAAGCCATTATTGCAGGTAACCATTCTGGATGATACTATATTATCCATGCTTCAGCTTCTTCCTCTTCCTCTGGATTAAGCTTTTCCCCTCCATACTTTGCATCCATTATATTAGCTAAAAAATGCTCAGGCCTCATAATCTGTTTATACCGCTTCACTATAACTTCCTTGTGCTGTTTCAATTCTTCTGATTCCATTAAATTTTCCCATATTTCTACAGAACGTGACAGTGTGATTGTATCTTTTTGCAGTTCATCAAGAGCTGAAGATAAAATTATGAGCTGCTTATTTAAATTCAAACACTCCTTGTAAAGTGACACATTATCCAATATTTTTGTAATTCGAGTCTCAAATTCATTTTGGTGCTGAGATGCGATTGTTACATATTTATGATAATTGTCCAAAAAGCTTGAAATGCACATTTTGTGTGAATTCCAACGTGTATTGTTAGGTATTTGTGGCATCAAGCAATGATAATCTTTGAGCCATCCATGAGATTGATGATGATTCCTGAAATATTTTTGAACCTCAACAACTTGGTTGAAAATGCTAGTAGGCGAAATTTCTTTTGCCACTAGATTTAAAAAATGTGCAGAGCATCCAAACATCAGTACATTAGGATGGTGTTCCTTAACAAGATCTCTCATTTTTTCCATTTTGTACTCATTATCCATACACACAGCAAAAATATCTTTCCCAAACTTTGATTTGCATTCTTCTATTGATTTTAATGCGATTTCTGCACAGTATTCAGCGCTTTTTTTTTTAGACCCCGCATCTGTAATATTTAACAGGTATGTATCCTTACCTGTATGCAAGCTGGAACCGATGATCGGGTCATTTCTTATACTAGACCATCCATTCGTCCATGGATTCGTCTATTTGAATGGCATTAAGTAAATGTATGACCAAAAAAAAAAAAAAATAACATAAAAGAATAATTTTTAGATTTGCAGTTTTGTTTGTCTCATATTTGCATTATTGTTCTTAGTAGTTAGTATTGTTCTTAGTTACTGTTCTTAGTAATCTTAATAGTGTTCTTAGTTCTTGGAAATTATAGTATTTTTATATGAAAAAATTCAATTAATTAATGCTCATGCATATGTAAACAGATACATTGTATAAATATACAAACATACAAAAAATAACAAAAACCCAGAAAAGCCCACAAAACCCCACAAAAACCCGGGATTTTGCCAACCCTGCTTCTACCTCTGTGCTTCTCCTATTCCATTCTACAAGTGTAAATAACAATCATTGCAGTTTTGAGACCCCCAGTTGTTATTGCAAAAGCCCTCTGGCAACCGCGGGGCGGTGCCAGATCCCCCATATAAGCAGGCGATGGGCGGAAGGGGCGGCTTCTATTTTGATGAGCCCCAGTGGAGGAAGTCCGACTCAGCTCGGGGTCCCCTAATTTTGAACCCATTCCAGAGGAGGGACCAAACCTCCTGAAATCGGCACCCCCAGAGGTGTCGTTTAACAACTTGGAGGACATTGGAGCCACGACGGATTTTACGTGCACCAGCTCCCACTAGCGTACTCGGTCCCACAGCAGTGGAGCAGAGAGGAAGTTGACCTTCTCAAGCACTGGCCTAAGTCGGATGCTGCTTCACTTGCCGTGTTGTTATGGGAATGGAGTTTAGCGCCCAGACCACTGCGGGACTTGAGGCCCTCTAGATTTTATTTTTACTGTAGGTCCGTGTCTTATGGGCCTATTCGGTAATCAGGGCCTGGCTGGTCCGCTGGTCCGAGAACATTAAATTATATATTACGGACCTGTAGAATACAACACTTGTTGGTCCTTCGGAACAGCAACATTTATTTTACATTTTCCTCTTGAAAACGTTCCTTATCTGTTCCGCAGTGGCCCAGTCGCTAAGCTCTGTTCCCATAAGAACACGGAAAGTGAAGCAGTACCGGCTTGGCCAGTACTTGGGAGGGTGAAAACCTCTCCTGGCTGAGCCATTCTGGAACCGTGTTCGCTAATGGGAGCTTGTGCATGTAAAACCTGTCAGTGACTCCAACCTCCTGCATGTTCAAACGATGCCTCTGGGGATGCTCATTTCAGGTGCTAGGTCTCTCATCTCGAATTGGTTCAAAATTAGGAGACTACTCATAGGGGGATAACGTTGGTCTGCCCAATAGGCACCCCCAAAATTTATCACTAACATCTATGGCAGTTATAGCGGTCAAGCCTCCTCTAAACCGCTGATCCGGCCATTAAAAAAAAAAAAATGTTCCTCATTTAGTTCAACAATACGCATCGTGTAATGTAGCCTACACTTGCCTTGTGATTTGATCTATTTAATATTTTTATAAGTATTCACACTTTTTAAATTACTTACGTGTTTTACTTACTCGTGTACAGCTCTTAACGTAAATTAATATTTATTTTATTGCTCACATTCTTTTTTTTTTTTTTTTTTTTTAACAGTGATAGATGGTACAGACCAGGGAAATCATGGAGTCACCACTGGCTAAATATTCTAATTTCCATCCCTGAGAATTATTAAGGTTCTATAGACCTCTGCATCTTGGAAAAGTCGAACTAAAGGAGATTACACGGTTCTCTCTCCGGTTTCGGATTCAACTCCCGGCGGCCGGGGTTCGATCAACACCCCCTATAGCAGGTGTACCTGCTATAGGGGGTGTTGGTTCGATCCCCGACTGGGCGTGGTTGTCATGTCCGTCCCTTCATAGGGGGCGACGTTAGTCCACCCAATAGGTGCCCCCATAATAAAGAGGACAACAATTCTAGCCTGTTGTGGCCAAAGCCTTCAAGGCAGCGGCCGGCCATTAGAAAAAAAAAAAAAATTGAAAAAAAATGAGAAAAAAAAATTGAAGATGGTTTTTTTGAAGATGGTTTTTAGTGCAAGTTTTAAAAACGGCACGAATGAATATGATCTCTATTATGAAGTTCAAGCAGAGAGAGATTGAGGAAGAGAAAAAGAGAGAGAGTTTTTTTTTTAAATCTAGAAACAATACATTTCTTTAAAATACAGTAGGGACATTTTTTAATTTGGGAGCCCCCTTTGACCTGGGGCTCGGGGCAGCTGCCTCGACTGCCCTTGCCTTACTCAGGCTTTGGCTGAAAAGGTCTGGCGGAATCGGAGGAAATTTCGAATACAGATAGCTTATATCCTGAATTAAAAAATAGGTTACCTTTTATCCCGAAAAGAGATAAAAGGAAAAAAGAAAGAAAGAAAAGCACTGTTTTCGTGATTTTTATGCAGGTGTCGATAGACACCGCTGATTATATATAGCTCAAAATGCAATTCCCCCTTTTGATTCTTTAATTTCAAAACTTTTAATTGACTTTTATAATTAGATTTCTTGTCATATTGCTACATAGCAGTCTATTTGCAAGCCTGAAAGCTTGTTCTGTTCGAAACTCAACCATCATCCCAAAGGCAGAGATAGTATAAGAAAAGCTTATAAAAAGAAACAAACTCGGGGAGATAATTGATATAAATAATGAATTTTATTGCTCCCTATTTTCAATAAACAGTTATTGTACAGTGTTAAGAATCAACATTTGATTTCTGTGATATTAAAAAAAAATTGAGTCCGAATACTGATTTTGAAACGTACAGTATTATTATTGCGTTGTTTTCTATTCCATTGTTACTGTAACAATGATAAAAATAACGTAATGAAATAGATAAACAATGTTTTGTGAATATTATGAATAAGTTTTGACGTATACCACTTTTTCCTTCCATTTTTCTTCCAGAATTGTACTAATATCAGTAATTGCGAAAGTTTGTTAGTTTGTGTGTTTGTTACTCTTTCAAGCTTAAACCAGAGCCCGACTAAGCCAACACGGGGTTCAGAGCAGGCATTTATCATGTGGTCCTTTTCAAATATACCCATTCGGTTTACAAAAATTAAAAAGCCTGGCATTACAGGCTTACTTAAGTTCCAGGCTTTCTACTCTTGCAAATGCTTGGAATTTTTTCAACCGTAAAAGGGCAACTCTTTGGTACAGCCCAAAATGATTATATTTGCCAAACATTCATCATTTTTCTCAAATTGTTTTATTAAAACCTTTTTTACAAAATAGTTTAATAACTTTTTTTAGAGAATTGCTGAGGCAGAGAGAGAGAGAGGGTAAATTTTTTTCTGGAAACACCAACATTTCTATAAAATACATTAGAAACATTTTTTGATTTGCCACTCCTTCCTTGGACTGGGTGCCCAAGGAAGCTGCCCCGCCTGTCCCCTGCTTTAATCAGGATCTGAATATATTCAAAAACTAATGAAGGGAGAGGATGAGGAATTAGCAGCTTCGCGTCGTGTTGTCTTAGTAACGGCAGAAGAGAACTCGTTGAAACATATAAAACGAGATCACTGTAATATTTTTTTTCAGCCACTGCCCTTACAGTGAAACCTACGGCAGTTATTTTGGGATGTCGCTGTTAGACGTGCTATAACCAACCTAAAACTTGTAATTCATAGCTATATACTTAAGAACTCACGTTTTGACCACTGTCCGTACAATTTTTCACAGTTTGGCCCATACCAGAAGTGTCATTAAATAGGCAACCTTACTCTATAAATTCATTGTCTTTGACAGTTACTATTTTATCTTCACGGACTGCCAACATATACACACAAGAAAGCTGCGAGAACCCGTGAAGTTTTACGGGTAAATTTCTGTCATATTTTTTAATAAACAGCAGCGAAAAGACAAAAGAATGTGTAATAAAAACTTTTGGATGTTGTATACTATAGTCACGCTCGCTCCACCGATAATAAAAAAAAAAAACCCGAAGAACACTCGAAATTTTATTGATTCCTTTTGTTGAAAATTAGGATAAATCATCATAGAGCATTATGTGTGACGAAAAACTGAATTTATTCTTAGGTCATAGATCGGCTTGGGCACATATGCTCATGCATTATGAGAGCTCAAACTCTTATACTGTCATAAATATATCCAACATTCGAAATCACAAAAATCAAAGTGTGGCCCATGATGAGCTTTGATATTTTTTTTAACCCTTTAAGGCGCAACCCTTTCCCAATGCGGAAAAAAGGACAGCCGTTGCCATCGCTCGACTTAACTACCAGCAAGATGGCGGACGATCGAAACGTTCATCGCGTGCCACACGCTTCCACCTTTCAGCAGATGTCAGTGCTGTTAAGAAAAATCGTGACAATTTTTTACGGGAAATGACGTGCTAAAAAGTAAAGAATTCTCGCGGAGCTATGCCACCCGCAACTATTTTTATTGAAATCAAATCTATTCTTCGTGACTGGCAACAGTCAAAACGTCAGAATTTGGTGTTCCCAGAGCGGGAGCATTACGCGTTAAAGGGTTAATAAGGCAAAATATTGGGGAGAGGGGGAAGAGCATGTCCTAGACTCCTAAATTTGCAAACACTAAAAATTAAGGAACGAATGGACTGGAAAGAACTGTAAATGAGAACTTACTAAAACACCACTAACACCACTTTAATGGGCGTAGTAATCTAAGTTTCAAGTCTAAACCGCATTGAATGTGCATTCTAAATCTATTGGAATTTTGAAATTTTTTACTTTATTAAATACTAGCTGCGTGCCCGTTCTCCGCACGGTAGGGAACGAAACATTTTCTTACATGTATAGTTCGAATTGATTCCAGTGATTTGGAATCTAAAAATAAGCAAAATGATTTGACTCTTGGCGAAAAGTTACTCATTAGTTATTTGTAAAGTTAGTATAAGAACTGACCTGAGACCATTGTTAATATTATGACGCAAAGAACTATGTCGGTGTCATTCGCGATTAGAAAAGAAAAGCGTTGACGGTTTGCAGTGAAAATTCCTAATTTTCAAAATGTCTCATTTCTACATCATACTCTTTTTTAGATTTATGTTATGCCATTAATACCTTAGATACTACATGATGTGGAGAACCGTTTTATTTTATAATTAAATAGTTGTGTACCTGCTCTTCGCAAGGCAAGAAGAGAACATTTTCTTAAAATGTGATCATAACTACTTGTGACAAAACAGAATCTGCAAGAAAAAAGAAAGTTCAGTGACAGTCTTTTCTGTTGAAACAACCGCGGGATATGTTTAGTTAGCTGTGATGTAATACGGCTGTTCAAAAATATTAGGTTGTAACGAAAGTTTCCCGCCACCGCAAACATCGTCAGCACACAGTTCTCGTTGGCGTATTTGCTCATATTTTGTCAAACGATTTTTGGCATTTGAAAGAAAGAGGCTTACTTTATAACATTGTGTTGTGAAATCTTTAAAAAATATAGTTATCATAAGTATAAGGTGACTCAAATGGAACTATCACTCTAGAGGATTAGAACCATCATTTACTTCCAGTTGTGTTGCAAAAAGTCAGCTACATAATATCAACGAATTATGAGTACAGCTTTAAGTACTATTGTTGTATCATGTGGGCTGTTTGCAGGTTTGGTACCGAAAGTTCAAAATGAGTTATCTAAGGAGTTAGAAGTTAGTTTTTCAGGCAGATATGGCGGAAAACTTTCGTTACAACCTTATTTATGAATGCGGTATATTTTATTTTGATCAACATTGTCTTAGCGTATCTACTTAAAATTACTTGTACTATCTTTTTCTGATACCAATACAATATATTTTCGTTTTGCAACCGTTAATGCTTAATTTAAAGTGACAATATAGATATTTGCCACGAATGTAGTCTTTTACTCTTTGGTGATTATTTGCAATTTACGCATTAGCATAAACGATAATAATTTCAGTTTATGGAAAAAACACTCAAAATACTGGTGTTAAACAATAAAGTAAATGAAAAACTTTGTAAAAAACACACATAAGATCTTATAGGTAAGAGGATACGCACGTTTCAACCAAAAATTGTTTTGGCCTTCATCAGTCCAAGCCCTTCGTCGCAAGCAACACAGGGAACTTTTATTACTTTACTTTTTATTTACTTTATTTCAGTTTATGGTTGCCACTAAATCAGCTCTCCATAAATTTTTACACATAATTCTTGTCAGATTGGCGGATTTATCATCAGGGCCCCATTATCGCACGGGCAAATCGTCATAATCAGATCCTGTTTAACACCGCAATATATTTCCTGCGATTCGAAAACGTGTCCCGTTTAAAACCTCAATTGAAAATAATGCTGGAAAATTCACTGGTGAAAAAACAGCATTTAATTATTTTTCTGGCAACGTAAAATAAAATGTAGAATTATTTCATGCGTGACGTATGTTTTGCTTGTGAGTCCGTTATTCTGATTGACTTTCGAAAGGGGTTTTAAACTTGTGACATCAAAATGACGCACATTTAACATGTGAAAACTCAGTTTTTTTAAAGTAATTTTATTTATTTTTTTCAAATGGCAATTTTAATCATTTTTACTGTCTCCAAGACAACCAAACCGCAAGATATCGTATCGAAATTTTTAAGCAGCTGCTGCTAAAATGAAAATTCTTCTTTACTTAAAAATTCGTAAAAAATCTCCAAATTCATATTTTCCTCTGGTTTCTCTTTTAAAAGAGGGAGAAATGTATGCTCCGTCATTTGACAAAATATAAAAAAGTTATGACGGATAGAATTCAAGATGCAGCAGTTTTAAAATTATTTTACGAAAGTCAGCGTCAAATTTAATTTTATTTGAAAAATTACCAAATATCTGAAAATTATGTTACACAGTCCGAACAAACAGTTTTTAAAAGAAAATTTCCTCCTCTACCCGATGATATAAATATCGATTTCTTGCGAGTGTAATTACGTTATTACGTATTAAGCGAGAAAAATCGCTAAAAATCGCACCCAGGCGTGTTGGGATCTGTCCAAGTGAAGCCGTATGCAAATTTCGGTAGGTCTGTTACTAACCGTCTCGGCGCATGCTCACGAATGTGCTGAAATCGGACATTTGAGTAGCTTTCGACCCTGAAAATTGCGAAAAATCGTTAAAAATTAGGGAACGGGTGGATTTTCAGAATTTTAAAGTAGCCTACGGCCTATTCCATGTCGTTTTACGTGTATGTGCAAAATTTCAAGCCGATCGGTCTCACGGTGTGGGAGGAGTTCCCGGACAAATAAACAAACTTTCACATTTATATAACAAAACAATATGAAAGTACTTTTGGATTTGGGGGCCCCTCTGAAGCAGAGGCCCGGCTGCACTGCATCCGCTCCATCCCTCCTGGGCAGGCCCTCCTAAAAATATCTCCATGTTAAAAACATTAAGCGAAATAATGATCTGTCATCTGCTTTATAAATTTAATCTTTCTCAACACAATATTCTTAAAGAATAGTTAACCTATTTGTTACCATCATTGAAAAGATGGGACGGCAGCAATTTCCCTTCTGTGTCCATCATTGCTTCCGAGATGCTCCCCCTGAACGATGCCCACCCCCTAGCACACGAACTGCTTGGACTGAACGGACTATGAACAAGTCCAAATCATAAACACTTTTAAGCTTTCATGGGAAATGTTAATGACCTGTGTTAACCCTTTGAGGCGCAACCCTTTCCCAATGCTGAAAAAAAAGCAGCCGTTGCCATTGCTCGACTTAACTACCAGCAAGATGGCGGACGATCGAAACGTTCATCGCGTGCCACAGATCTAGAGACCCTTTTTTGACGACAGCTGGCTGTGCCGGCACAGTCAGCTGTCCGTCCACCATCTTGCTGGTAGTTAAGTCGAGCGATGGCAACGGCTGCCCTTTTTTCAGCATTGGGCAATCTATCCAGCTGTTCTCGCATTCTTCCATTTTTCAGAAGATGTCAGTGCTGTTAAAAATATTCGTGACAATCTTTTTACGGGAAATGGCGTGCTAAAAAGTAAAAGATTCTCGTTGACCTATATCACCCGCAACAATTTTTATAGAAATCAAATCTATTCTTCGTGACTGGCAACAGTCAAAACGTCAGAATTTGGTGTTCCCAGAGCGGGAACACTGCGCAGTAAAGGGTTAAAGAATAGTTAACCTATTTGTTGCCATCACTGAAAAGATGCAACGGCGAACGATTTCCCTTCTGTGTCCATTGTTGCTTCCGAGATTTGCTTTTGAATGCCCCCCCCTGAACCACCCCCACCTCCTAGCACACGAACTGCTTGGACAGAACGGACATATGAACAAGTCCAAATCATAAACACTTTTAAGCTTTCATGGGAAATGTTAAAGAACTGTGTTAACGTGTTTTTCTTATTTAGGTTTCAGAAAATACGTGACCCCTCACGAAGAACTTTGGACATGCATTTTTACAACAGTTGAGAGAGCGAGCTCCAAGATACTGCTCTAGCTCGTCAGTTGCAACACTGCGCCCCCTGTCACCCGTGACCTACTCCAACGTGTATTCTTATCCAAGATTGAACTAACGGCCCGTTATACATCGGCAGGACGTATTTATTGCTCTTCAGCTGTCA